>JAOPHQ010006048.1:0-32500 GCA_030340625.1 Merluccius polli
TGTCATGTGATCCTAATATAGAAAATGTTGAGAAAATGCTGCTGCTCTTACTCTGGGAACTATTTGATGAAAAGATGAGTGATTAAACCGTGTGTCTAAACTGTTTTTGGTGAAATCTGTCCTATAATGCCAATGCCATGGATTTTAAACTAATATTTTAGGATACTAGTGCTACTAATACTGCAAAGTGAATCAAAAAGACTTTGCCTTCCGTACAAGCCTGTGGTACCTCCTTAGGTATTTAAAATGGTGGAAGTTTAGCTTGCGACTCATTTGCTTATCATCCCTATTTACATCAATTCCTGTCCCCTCAGGTTCAGACAGGATGTCATCATTCGGAGACTTCATCGCTCTGTCTGACGTGTGCGACGTCCCGACGGCCAAGATCATATCCAGAGAGGTAGGAGACGAGCTTCCCTGACGGCCAATAGGAAGGCTTTTCCTTGGCGAAGCTAACCCTAACCCTGAGTGTCCTGGTTTCTGATTGGTTATTCCTAGGTGTCTGATGGCATCATTGCCCCGGGATACGAGGAGGAGGCTCTGAAGATCCTGTCCAAGAAGAAGGGCGGGAAATACTGTGTTCTTCAGGTACAAAGACTCCTGGTTAATGAGTATTTAATTATGTATTTATTCTATTGTAGTAGTTCATAATTTAGTAATGGGTCATCATTGTAACAATGTTTCTGGTCTGTTCTTGATACCAGTTGACTGGTTGTAGTTGTCATGGTGACTGGTTGTAGTTGAAAGGTGGTCACCATGACAGGTTTCATGGTAACTGTGTGTCTGGTCTGTTCTTGATGCTAGTTGACTGGTTATGGTTGTCATGGTAACGGTGTGTCTGGTCTGTTCCAGATGGATCCAGAGTACGAGCCCGAGGAGCCAGAGGTCCGGGTTCTGTTCGGACTCCATCTCAAACAGAACCGCAACGGAGCGCTCATCGATAAGAAGCTGTTCAGCAAAGTGGTTTCCAAGGGAACGGTGAGCCACTCCATATGCCTTTTTATATCGTGTGGTTTCTACAAGCTATCCCATGAAATAGTTTGACAGTTTAGCAATATTTTGACCCATTACTTGGAAATCTCTTCATATTTTGAACCTATCAGCGAAGGCCACCATTTCACGATCAACAGTTAAACATCAGAACCTTTTAGAATAATAAAAACCTGGGTGATGTCTAGTCTCCCAGCAGGTAATGTTTTGATGCTCTGTTCTCTAGCTGTCTGAGGACGCTCTGCGTGACCTGATCGTGGCGACCATCGCGGTCAAATACACCCAGTCCAACTCCGTCTGCTACGCCAAGGATGGCCAGGTAACGTGGGTCTGGGGGGGCAGGGGACTCTGTATGGTCAGGCTTGACTATGGTAAAAAAAAAAATGCTTAAGGACTCAACATGGCGGCGCGTGTACATGCTGCGGCTCAGCACTCCACGTATCGGTACTCTTTAGTTAGTTTATTAGTTTATTAACGGTGTACTGTTTACTAAATGCCATGTATGCACAGCCTTGCGTAAGGTACAGCTGAAAAGAATTACTCAGTATCGGTTCGATACAAGACAGTTGCATCTCGAAGCAAACAAACACCGGTAACGACATCCCAATAGAGCTCATCAGACCACCGGGTTCCCCGTGGATTACCCTCCCCGGCAAGAAGCGACGGAGGCGGCGTCGAGAGCGCAGGCAGAAGAGGGGCTGTCGATCCAGAGTACGAGCTAGGCTAAGCAGACAACCGCACAAGCCTTCATTACCAAGCCTCTTCATCACGAATGCAAGATCACTTCCCAACAAGATCGAAGAGCTGGAACTTACCATTTCCATGCAGAAAAACATCCAGGACTGCTGTGTTATGGTGATCACTGAGACATGGCTCACCCCGACCATCCCAGCTGAGGCTATCAAGCTAGCGGGCCGCATAGCACACCGAGCCGACAGGACACCAGACTCCGGTAAGAGCAGAGGAGGGGGGCTTTGTGTTTACACAAACACCAACTGGTGCACAAACGCTGTGACAACGGACACATACTGCTCGCCAGACGTGGAGTATTTATCTGTAAGATGTCGCCCCTTCTATCTGCCGCACGAATTCGCAGTCATCATTATCACTGCTGATTACATACATCCCGATGCTAATGCCAAAACAGCTTTGGACTCCTTGCTAACTGCCATTAGCAATCAACAGCGTGACCACCCTGATGGAGTCTATGTAATAGCAGGTGATTTTAACAAAGCCAACCTAAAGACTGTTCTCCCCAAATTCCACCAACATGTACACTGTCCAACAAGAGGGCGAAACACACTTGACCATGTCTACATCAAGCATGGGCTCAAAACATCACCCCTTCCCCACCTTGGGCAGTCTGACCACATCTCACTGTTCCTGACTCCAGCATACAGACCACGTATCTGCACAAGCGGACCCACGACCAAAGTCTTACAAGTGTGGCCAGAGGGGGCTTCTGAACAACTGAGGGACTGCTGTTGAGTCAACAGACGACGCCATCTCCACGACCCTCCACTCCGTTCTGCACCACCTGGAGCTGCAGGGGACCTATGCACGGCTACTGTTTGTGGACTACAGCTCTGCCTTTTAATACCATCCTCACCAGCAGACTGTTCGCCAAGATGTCCTGCCTGGGTATACCACTCAACCTCTGCCTTTGGATTAAGGACTTTTTAACAAACAGGCCACAGGTGGTCAGAATGGGCCTGCACCTTTCCCCCACTTTGACACTGAGCACAGGGGCCCTACAGGGTTGCATGCTGAGCCCTTTGCTCTACTCTCCGTCAGGGGTTGAAACTAACTTTTTGGCTTACCAGACAACTGGCGAGTAGATGAACATTTTTACTAGACAAACAGATTTTTTACCAGACAAAAATATTAAATTGCCATTTGTTAGAATTACTTTTTCGTATGTCTGTCTAAATTGATTTTAGACAGGGTTCGGTGCTGGGTCCGCGGCCGGGCCCGGGGCTGAGTCTGCGGTCGGGTCCGCGGCTGGCGGGTCCGGTGCTGGGTCCACGGCCCAGCCCCCGCCCCCCCCCCCCCCCCCCCAAAATTACTCGCATTTGGCGAGTAAAACAGCTTAATTTCAACCCCTGCTCTCTGTACACACATGACTAGGGCTGCAGCTATCGAATATTTTAGTAATCGAGTACTCTACTGAAAATTACATCGATTAATCGAGTAATCGGATAAAACTTATTTTTGCTTGGTTAAAGAGCAATTATGAATACACAAGAGAAAATAACATATTTCACTTAATAATGAATGACCAATTGGTTTCCTTTTTTAGAATCAACTGTTTTTATTTAGCAAGTATTTTCTGGTCTTCAAACATTACCAAAGAGGCAACTGCTAACATAAATAAGAATAAGTAAAACACAAATTAAATAAAATTACTTTCAAGATAACAAAAATAAATAAAATAAAATTACTTTCAAGATATCAAAAATAAATAAAATTACATTACTTTCAAGTTATCAAAAACATAAGGCATTTATAAAAAAGAAAGAAGGCAAAATAAGCCTTTATGCTGTGCAAAACATGTACATAACAACTGTAAAACACAACTGTAAAACACAAGATGCTATTTTGGCATATAGGAGGGGAGACAAAAACAGGAACTTGGAACAAGTAAGTCCATATCAAGGCAACAGCCACCCTCTTATTTCTCTCTCTCTCTCTCATCGTTTGTGTGTATGTGAGTGTGTGAGCAAACCTTTAAAGGAGCTCTTTATTGCAATGTAAGAAGGTAAGCATATCAACATGGTCAGGGCTGAGGCTTGCCCTCTTCTTAGAGGCAATGTTGCCTGCGGCTGAGAACAGGCGCTCTGAAGGTGTAGATGTTGCCGGAATGCACAGCAGAGTCTTCGCCAGTTGTGCCAAATGTGGATACCGCGCTGCATTGTTTTCCCACCAAGACAGTGGGTTCTCTCTCTTGGATAGGGGCCGTTCTCCGAAGTACATCACGACCTATGGAATAAGACACACACACACAAACACTTCTCATCTCATATTAATAGCCAAATGTAAAAAATAATGTAGTTACCTCCTGCTGTACAGAATCATTTAACTGCTGCTCCTCATCTTGTTCTTCGTCACTTGTGTTGGAGTCTGAGTCGAGGAATGACGTAGCCCCCTTGGCCTTTGCTGCTGGTGGGGAGTCCTGTGCTGTGCTGGGTGCTCCATGGTTACTTGCAGTGGGCTTCTTCACTTGCTGGCTGGCAGCAAAAGCCATGGCTCGCACTGTGTTTTGGATCTTGAATACTTCGTCAGCAGACAAGAACTTCATTTTTCGGAACCTGGGATCTAGAGCAGCAGCAAGCAGGGTGATGTTTGGAGATTCAGTAAACTCAGTTAGTCCTTCCCATCGTACTGTTATCTGCTCTGCTGCATGAGTTTGGAACGACCTCACAGGTGCAGTCTCAAGTTCTGGCTCCTCTATGTTCTGCTTAAGTTTGCACACAAGATGTGGAAGTGCAGACAGTGTGACATATTGTTGTCCACTCAAGAACACTGTGGCTGATTCAAAGGGTTCAAGGACCTGGTTCAGCTCTTCAATCAGGTTCCATTGTTCAGGTTTGAGGTCCAGATAGTGTTTCCCTCTCTGGGTCACTGCAGGGTCAGAGAGTGTGGCTGTCACTGGCCACCTCTGTTCTTGTAGCCTGGACAACATGGCGTACGTGCTGTTCCAACGGGTACAGACATCTTGCACCAGCATATTCTCCTTAGCACCCATTTGTTTTTGCTTGTCCTTCAACTTCGTGCTCGCCAATTCACTTTTTTTAAAGTGTTCGACAAGGCATCTCGCAGCCGCGACACATCTGGAGATAGCCTGATGGATCTTCAGTGAGCTTTGCACAACTAAGTTCAGGGTGTGCCCGGCACAACGCACTGATGCCCATCCGTGCCTTTCTTGCAAAATCTTTGCTGCTGCTACAACATTAGCGCCGTTGTCATGGACGACAGCCTTGATTTTCTTCACTGGGATGTCAAATGTTGTTATCACCTCCTCAATCCATTGTGCAATATTTGCAGCTGTGTGTCTCTCCTCAAGGGGCAACGTTGTCAGGCAGTGGGACACCATGCGCCAATTCTCCCCTATGTAATGGCATGTCACCCCCATATAAGCCTCTGTTGCGATGCTCGTCCAGATATCAGTGGTGAGTGCAATGCACTCAGTCTCTTGCAGCGCCTGCTTCATCTTTGCTTTGACATCCTCGTACTTTTTCTCCATCTGTTTTGTGAAGAATGTTCTTGATGGAAGCTCGTACTTCGGATGGAAAGTTGCAACCATTTCTTTAAAACCACTGTCCTCTACCATACTCAGTGGGCGCATGTCTTTGACTATCATGTTTAAAATGCTCTTTGTTAGCTCAGCTGCTTGCTCAGGGCCACAGAATGGTGCTTTACAGATAAATTTGTCCATCCGAGACTGTGATGATTTACTGAAAAAAGAAGATAAATAATAATTAGTTAATATTACTATGACTAAATGACCTAATACAGTAGGTTCATGGCTGTGCATTTTTGAATTTACACCAGCTGACTAGATATATTTCTTAAAGATTTTGAGTTTTTGCACTGTACAATTAAGACAACTACTGTATTGGAACACAATAACCACACACATAATCAATAGAGTGAGACACACTGTGACCAGCTACATAGTAGTTGACTAAGTTTTACAACTGCTTAATTAACTTTATTATGTTTTTATTTCCATCTAGACTCATCAGCGCTGTCCTTTTAAATTTTAAATCAACCCTCTATGAAGTCATGTCGTCACGCTCGTAATAAACTAACCACAAACTTGACAGTAGTCAGTCATAATTAACAAAAACCTAGCTCAAGGCAGGCGTTTATGTTCGTAAAATACATTAACGTTGATCAAACTGATTTGCTACGTTAATATTACCTTGTCTCCGGTCCTCCGCTCAATTCCGGGTGTTTTCTGTGGAGATGCTGCAACATGGAAGACGTGCTGTTGTGGTATGCAAGGGCCGTGTTACAACGAATACACGTCACGGTGTTCTCCTTTCTTTTAAGTCGGAAATGCTCCCACACTTTCGACATTTTCTGTCTTTTTTTATCGCCTTTTTCTTCCGTTTCATTGTCGCTATTTCTCCTCGCCTCTGCCATTTTCCCGCTCCCTCAGTTAAACACCTGTACGTCCGCTTCGCTTCCTCCTTTCTTCCCCGGTCTTCCCTTGCGTACGTGACGTAAGCACGTTGTGCCACATTGAAAGTAGTCCGTGCGGCCGCTTGAACTACAATTAAACTAACGATTCCTCGAGGCAGAAAAAAATCCTCGGACCATTTTTTGTATTCGATGTACTCGAATTACTCGAGGAATCGTTTCAGCCCTACACATGACTGCACTCCGTCTCACACTACGAACACCATAGTGAAATTCTCAGATGACACAACTGTGGTGGGACTGATCACCAAAGGTGATGAGTCTGCTTACAGAGAGGAGGTTCAAAGGCTGACAGAATGGTGCTCAGAGAACAACCTGAACCTCAACATCAAAAAAACAAAAGAACTGATCATAGATTACAGGAAGAAGCAGGACACACACACACCACTACACGTCAACAGAGAGGGTGGAGAGAGTGTCCAGCTTCAAATTCTTGGGCATACACATCTCAGAAAACCTATCATGGACAACAAACACCACAGCAATAGTAAAGAAAGCACAGCAGCGGTTATACTTTCTCTGCACACTCAGGAAAGCCAATCTCTCACAACAACACCTGAGGTCCTTCTATCGCTGCTCCATTGAGAGTGTGCTCACATCATCCTGTCGTGGTATGGTAGCAGTTCTGCTGCAGACAGGAAGTCACTGCAGAGGACTATAAAAAACGCTCAAAACATCAACCAACAGCTACCTACCATGGACACCATCTTCAACTCCCGATGCTTGCAGAAGACGCACAACATTCTGAAAGACTCATTCCACCCCGCCAATTATCTGTTTGAACTGCTGCCCTCAGGGAAACGTTACAGGTCCATCATACCACGCACCACAAGATTCATGAACAGTTTCTATCCCAAAGCTATCACCATACTCAACTCAGACCTGAAAACAAACCCACTGGTCCGACAGCACTAATCAGGGACATCCACACCTAATGCAATGCTCTGCACTTTATATATTTTGCACTAATGTTTTAATGCATACAATGGCACTGAGTTGATGGTACGGTGTATGATGACAACATGAATGTACTGAGTGAATGAGAAGATGAGAATGTATTTTTTGAATTGACTATTTATTATGCTACCTTTTTTCTTTTTTTTAATTGAGTCCAGTACGTGAGTGCATTGAATTTCGTTGTATCTCTGTGCAATGACAAATAAATCTAATCTAATCTATGGGCGTAGCTAGTTCTGGCGGGACACCCAAGTCATGCGCCGCCTATCAGCTGAAAGCGAACTCGGTCCAATCAAATGCACGTCTACTGATAGGCGGTACATTTAAGACCTTCCATCTCACAAGAAAATTGGTGATTGCAGAGGATGGGAGAGATTGGTTGTATCGCTTTGTAAGAGGACAGACGACTTTGTTCATTTTAAAACTTATATCGCTATAAATTAATGAATTCACTAGAGGACCTCTGCTACAACTCTTACCGTCTGGCAAACCGTACAGGGGTATCAGGACTAGAACCAGCAGGTTAGAGTATAGGTTCTTCTCCTGGGCCATAAAACCTCAGTTTGCACTGTTGGTTGTGGAAACCTGAACACATGTCAATGAACTGTGATTGTGCCGTGTGCACAACCACTCTTCTAGTGCTAATATTTGGTATCCAGCTAGCTGTGAGCCAAGAGAATAGCGTGTGTGTGTGTGTGTGTGTGTGTGTGTGTGTGTGTGTGTGTGTGTGTGTGTGTGTGTGTGTGTGTGTGTGTGTGTGTGTGTGTGTGTGTGTGTGTGTGTGTGTGTGTGTGTGTGTGTGTGTGTGTGTGTGTGTGTGTCCAGGTGATCGGTATCGGCGCGGGGCAGCAGTCTCGTATCCACTGCACGCGTCTGGCAGGAGACAAGGCAGATAACTGGTGGCTGCGGCGCCACCCGCGGGTCCTGGGGATGAAGTTCCGCTCTGGGGTGAAGCGGGCGGAGATCGCCAATGCCATCGACCAGTACGTCAGCAACACCATCGGAGAGGTATGACACCCTCTCGACTGTACTCTTCTCTGAGAGTAAGATCTGAAGCGATCAGTTGTGTCTCTAGATCAGGTGTGTCTATGTCTGGTGTGATGGGGATGTTGTGTGCGACAGGGTGCGGACCTGGCGGCCTGGAAGGCCATGTTTGAGGAGGTTCCTGAGCTGCTGACGGAGACGGAGAAGCAGAACTGGGTCAGCTCTCTGCAGGGCGTGGCGCTCAGCTCCGACGCCTTCTTCCCCTTCAGGGACAACGTGGACCGTGCCAGGAGGGTACGTCTCTCTCTCTCACACGGATACACACCTCCACCTCATCTCCTACTCTCACCTAGTGGTGTTTAAATCTAATCTAGTGGTGTTTAACTGAATCTAATCTAGTGGTGTTTAACTGAATCTAATCTAGTGGTGTTTAACTGAATCTAATCTAGTGGTGTTTAACTGAATCTAATCTAGTGGTGTTTAACTGAATCTAATCTAGTGGTGTTTAATTGAATCTAATCTAGTGGTGTTTAAATCTAATCTAGTGGTGTTTTGAATCTAATCTAGTGGTGTTTTGAATCTAATCTAGTGGTGTTTTGAATCTAATCTAGTGGTGTTTAACTGAATCTAATCTAGTGGTGTTTAATTGAATCTAATCTAGTGGTGTTTAAATCTAATCTAGTGGTGTTTTGAATCTAATCTAGTGGTGTTTTGAATCTAATCTAGTGGTGTTTTAAATCTAATTTAGTGGTGTTTTAAATCTAATCTAGTGGTGTTTAACTGAGTCTAATCTAGTGGTGTTTAACTGAATCTAATCTAGTGGTGTTTAACTGAATCTAATCTAGTGGTGTTTTAAATCTAATCTAGTGGTGTTTTAAATCTAATCTAGTGGTGTTTAAATGAATCTAATCTAGTGGTGTTTAACTGAATCTAATCTAGTGGTGTTTAACTGAATCTAATCTAGTGGTGTTTAACTGAATCTAATCTAGTGGTGTTTTAAATCTAATCTAGTGGTGTTTAACTGAATCTAATCTAGTGGTGTTTAACTGAATCTAATCTAGTGGTGTTTAACTGAATCTAATCTAGTGGTGTTTAACTGAATCTAATCTAGTGGTGTTTTGAATCTAATCTAGTGGTGTTTTAAATCTAATCTAGTGGTGTTACTGAATCTAATCTAGTGGTGTTTTAAATCTAATCTAGTGGTGTTTAACTGAATCTAATCTAGTGGTGTTTTAAATCTAATCTAGTGGTGTTTACTGAATCTAATCTAGTGGTGTTTTAAATCTAATCTAGTGGTGTTACTGAATCTAATCTAGTGGTGTTTTGAATCTAATCTAGTGGTGTTACTGAATCTAATCTAGTGGTGTTTTAAATCTAATCTAGTGGTGTTTAACTGAATCTAATCTAGTGGTGTTTTAAATCTAATCTAGTGGTGTTTAAATCTAATCTAGTGGTGTTTAACTGAATCTAATCTAGTGGTGTTTTAAGGGTTAGGGTTATCTAATCTGCTAGTCTAGTCCCTTCACTTCGGTCTTATTTTAGCCATCTGGCTTAGTTGAACCTCATGTCTTTAAACTGTGTCTGCCACAACATTTGATATCAAAGTCAGCACAACTAATCTAACGCCTCCTGTCTCCTCTTCGTGTCTCCGTTCTCTGCCTCTCCTCCTGTCTGCTCTCTCTTTCTCCTGCTGTCCTCTTTTCTCTTCTTGCTCCTCTTCCTCCTCATGTGTCCTTCTGCCCCTCTTCCTCCTTCTCCTCCTCCGTAGAGCGGCGTGGCGTACATCGCCGCCCCTGCGGGCTCCACGGCGGACGAGGTGGTGATCAAGGCCTGCAACGAGCAGGGCATCACCCTGGTGCACACCACGCTGCGCCTCTTCCACCACTGAGGCCCCGCCGCTTCACAAGTGTCTAAACTCCTGCTTCTGTCAAGACACACAAGTTACTTCACATTCCTGTCCTAATGCTGTTTCTGCACAAAGTGGTGGAGAGGGGAAACGAGGGCACAGTCTTACTAGTTCTAGCTTACATTCCAATACCTGTTCTACTGATGGAATTAACAAGTGTTAGCTTCCCTAAGTCGTGTTTACAACTTGTATTAAAGCACTGTGCTGTTGAAAAAGTATGTTCTCTGTTTGTTCTTCTGTCAACACTTAAGTTTAAGGCAGGTTGTGTTGTTAATGCTTACAATATAGATAAAGACCATTAGTCTTAACCCCTTTTTGCATGTTTGGATTAATACCATCAAATACACCTGGACCAATCTGGGGTCCCTACTATGTTATAGCAGAACTACTGATCCAGCGGTCCTACTATGTTATAGCAGAACTACTGATCCAGCGGTCCTACTATGTTATAGCAGAACTACTGATCCAGCGGTCCTACTATGTTATAGCAGAACTACTGATCCAGCGGTCCTATGTTATAGCAGAACTACTGATCCAGCGGTCCTATGTTATAGCAGAACTACTGATCCAGCGGTCCTACTATGTTATAGCAGAACTACTGATCCAGCGGTCCTACTATGTTATAGCAGAACTACTGATCCAGCAGTCCTATGTTATAGCAGAACTACTGATCCAGCAGTCCTATGTTATAGCAGAACTACTGATCCAGCAGTCCTATGTTATAGCAGAACTACTGATCCAGCGGTCCTACTATGTTATAGCAGAACTTCTGATCCAGCGGTCCTACTATGTTATAGAAGAACTGGTCCAGCAGTCCTATGTTATAACAGAACTGGTCCAGCAGTCCTATTATGTTATAGCAGAACTACTGATCCAGCAGTCCTATTATGTTATAGCAGAACTGATCCAGCAGTCCTATTATGTTATAGCAGAACTACTACCAGAAACTGCAAGGGGCAGAGTTACGCCTTTCCTGTTTTGGTACAGAGATATTCTACCGAAGAAAACTAATTTGTGCGAGTGGATGAAGCTTTCAGCAGGAGATGTTAAGTGTATTTCTACACTGGCCCGTCTACACGATGTTCATCTGAAACCTTTAGACAAACCGCTTTTATAGTTCACAGCGCGGCCGAGGTTGTGTTAATTGTGTTCGCCAATTAAGCGCTTACAGAGCCCCGCCTCCAGCAACGTGATTGGTCGAAACAAATATGAAGCAAAAGAAAGTGAAACGCCCCGTTCACCCGGATGCGAGCTCGTCTGCCATCAGATCTTAGATATTAATCTAAATTACTGATCAGACTTTAGATATTAATCTAAAGTCTGATTTGTCTGAGACGAGGGTTAGGGTAAGGGACTGATCCAAAAGTGGATTATTGCTTTAAATGAAATGCAAATCATATTCACTGATACATTGTAATGGTTAATAATGGTAAAAAAAAAAGGTGAAACAAAGTTTGAAATATGTCCAGCTTTATTAAAATCATTCTTGTTACAGGAGCAACCACTCTGGCACAAACAGTAAAGTACAAAAATAAACAAACTCGCACACCCGACTACAGGCACTCACACACAGTGACAGAAAGGATAAATTAGAAAAATAGTTCTGAGGAAAAAAACGAAAGGAACTCACTTGGTGTCCATCACACACTTCTAGCTCCTCCCTACTGAGAGACAGGAGGCCACGAACCAAACGTACACTTCCATGTACATCCTGCACATATCTGACTGCTTATCACAGCCACATTCCTTTAAACACAGTGCTTGATTTCAGTTTCTGCTCTTCTATTAAGAAGAAATCATCTTTTTTTTATGCCACATTAGATGACAATGGTGAGAGAAATATGAAAGCGAAAGGGGTTTTGGTTTACTTGAAGAGTATATATAGAAAGAGAGAGCGACACGCCCTCTGAAAGCCAGGTGAACACAGAAAAACGAGTCGAGTAAAACCTAATCTGAAGAGCAAGGCAAGGCGGGACGGAACATGATGGCAGACTTTGTTACAGAGGACCTTGATATGAGGAGCAGAGAACAGTTTCAGTGTTGTAAGCTTGTCGCTAACGGGGGGGGGGGGTAAGGGATGATGTGTCTCTACTCGAGGGGGCTGTGGATGGCGTCCGCCAGCAGATCCGGTCGGAGACACTCGATGGGACAGTGTAGTTTCTGGAGGGACACAAGAAGGGGATTTACTTCCTACATGTCCCCTGTCCACCCTGCCCCAACGAACCACAATGCTGTCTTTGTTTTAGTGTGTTGCTGTGATCATGACTGGACGCCTGGCCACCCCACCTGACGGCTACCAGCTTGCTCACCAGTCAGCACCTCATCACCACGGACAATACTCATTTTCCATTTTCAAAATTGTACTTGTAATACTACTATGTATGTCCAATCCATCATGGCACCCATTGCACTCCTAACCATCCCTGGAAGGTTTATCCCTTGATTATAAGGGAGTTTTTTCTTGCCTTTTGAGGGGCTCAAATGCCTGTTTATACACGCAGAAGGTTATAAAGATATATTCAAAGTGATTAACACTTAACTTATTCATTCATTTTTGAATAGTTCATATGGTGTATTTAATGCTTTGTATATTATTATGTACAGTACTTTGTATGTTTTGTATTTCTTCCCTGCCGTACCAAGACAGATTCCTTGTATTGGTCACCTACTTGCCTGTAATCTTATTCTGATTCTGACATTCTGGAAATGTTGTCGACCCAATAAAGCTTTAAATCCCACAGGAAAGAACACATTACGTAACCCAACACTACTCTCACTGAACTACTCACATAACAGTCTGTATGGTATGATGGCACCTGAATCACCTGTTAACCTGTGTTAACCAATCACAAGCCAGTATTGGCAGTGCTGGAGAAAGTGAATGTGTGGGAAGGTGGGTTCTGAGCGGGACTCACCGGCAGGAGGCCTGAGTACTGGACTGGCTGCACCAGGCGGCCGTCCGCCACTGAGCCCGGCTTGCGGCAGTTCTCACAACGCCAACCCTTCAAGAAAACAACGAGAGAGAGAGAGAGAGAGAGAGACACACACACACACAGGATCAGCCTCTCAACCTGACATTTTGGCAAAGCTTCCCCTAACCCCCCATGACTATCATGTTGTCATCAGCACAACACAAAAGGAGGGGCTAATGAGTGAAGTGTTCAATGCGAGACATGTGGGAGGGATGGCTGACTTTGATGAACAGGAAGGAGGGAAGTGTAGTGGCTTAGGTAACGAGAGGTTCTGGGTTCGACCCCCAATGTCCACCGCCTAACCTGTAGGCCTCCTTGAGCAAGATTCCCCCTAACCCCTACCTGCTCCGTAATGACCTGTCACTGTACTGTCTAACCCCTACCTGCTCCTTAATGACCTGTCTCTGTACTGTCTAACCCCTACCTGCTCCTTAATGACCTGTCTCTGTACTGTCTAACCCCTACCTGCCCCTTAATGACCTGTCTCTGTACTGTCTAAGCCCTACCTGCTCCTTAATGACCTGTCTCTGTACTGTCTAACCCCTACCTGCTCTTTAATGACCTGTCTCTGTACTGTCTAACCCCTACCTGCTCCTTAATTACCTGTCTCTGTACTGTCTAACACCTACCTGCTCCTTAATGACCTGTCTCTGTACTGTCTAACCCCTACCTGCTCCTTAATGACCTGTCTCTGAATTCACTGTAAGTTGCTTTGGATAAAAGCGTCTGCTGTAATATAGATAATAGATGAAGTAACTTGGTACAGAGTTGTGTCTCACCTGCTGTCCTCCGAAGCAGGAGCATGTGCAGATGGCTCCCTGATACTCCTTCTGCCACTGCTGGCCCACCTTGTATGACTTCCCCTCATCGTAACATATCGAGTCATCTACACACACATACACGCACACACACACACACACACACACACACACACACACACACACACACAGCTTAGTAAAGACAACACAATACAGGCAACACAATACACACACTCCACAGGGTTTAGCAGAGCCAACACATCCAGCTCTTGGCTCCTTGAGCGGATGGTAAGGATAGGGAATTGAACCGGCAACTTACGCGGTTCACACTTGAACTCTCCTTTGCCGTTGCCGAGACACGTGCAACTCATCATGTGACCGTTGTCTGCCTGGCGGTCCCACTTCTGGCCCACCTGGTAGTTCTGGCCGTTGTCATGACACCACTCTGGAGTCAACAGTAAACCAACTCTGAGTCAACAGTAAACTAACTCTGAGTCAACAGTAAACTAACTCTGAGTCAACAGTAAACTAACTCTGAGTCAACAGTAAACAAGCATTGGTTTGGATGAGTTATTATATATATTATAAACTTGCTACTATTTATTCATGTTATAATAAAAATAATAATAATAATAATAAATAAATACAAATAATAATAATAATAATAATAATAGTGTGACATGGGTTTGTAACCCATTGTAAACCTTTACAACTGTCACAACAGTTGAGATCACATTTTTTTAAATCTCGTAGGCAGACGTTCTCCTGCTAAAAGGGGTTTACTTGCCCTTTAAGTACATCTTGCCATATCTTGATAAAAAAAAACAACTATATGTTGATGACTACAGCGCTGCATTGTGAGTATGAGTCTTACTGGAGGAGTCACATCTGAAATGGCCGCTGCCCTTCCCCAGACATTTACACCACAGCTTGAAGCCCGTCTCCGACATGCGCTCCCACTGGGCGCCCACCTCGTGGGAGGTGCCGGTGGACGCGTCGTAGCAGGTCTCACTAGCCCCGCCCTCTCCGACTAAAGGACAGGAGAGAGAGAGGGAGGGTTATATAAAGTGTGTGTTGTGTATATTGTGTATATAAAGGCCAGTGCCAGAGTTCTTTACACAGGCAGGAAAACACGTTTTAAATACATTTAAACCTTAAAAGTAAAAAAATTATAAGTTAAAAAAGTAACAAAAAAAAAGAAGTAAAATCATTAAAAGACAATAAAAGACAAATGTTATTGAAGTATAGGGTAAAATAATTCCTGTGCCAGATAAACATGGCAGAAATTCATTTTAAACATCATAACCTCGCATGGGTTATACTTTCATTTCTGGTAACCAAACACCAAAATCGAACCGCAGCAACAGTACCACCTCTGGGAAAAACAGGGTACAGCCCATACGTATTGTCCCATAATATTTGCCGACTCAGCGATTCAGTGTCTCCGATCTCACCTGTGTTGCCGGTTGTGATGACCTCTTCAAAGATTTTTTCTTTCATCAACCCCCTCAGGGCCTCGATGATGACGTTGTAGGACGCCCCCGAGCTCAGGCCCACCAGGGTGGCGCTGGTGGCGGTGTTGGGCAGACGCATCTGACACACAGAAACATTCATTCATTACTATATTCCTTCATGTATTCATTCATCATGTATTCATAAACATTCATTAAAGTGATACAAATGTTATTTACTAATTTTACATTTGCATCTATTACTGTGACACCAGAATGTAGAATATAGAATCAGAAAAAATATACAAAAATATACACAATATGAGTACAGAGGAGGAGGAGTAAGAAACACAGAGTGACTGATAACGATTCAGCATAATCCACAAACGATTAAAACTGACTATTGAAAAATGTGCTGATTTGTTGACTGATTTGTAACGTATAACTCAAGCCTGGCATGTAGCCAGGTGCTAAAGTCGCAACAAGAGGTCAGGGTAGCATTTAAACTACGGAATGGGAGGGTTGACAGGTAATACTGGGAGGGTTGACAGGTACTACTGGGAGGATTGACAGGTACTACTGGGAGGGTTGACAGGTACTACTGGGAGGGTTGACAGGTACTACTGGGAGGGTTGACACGGGTACTACTGGGAGGGTTGACAGGTACTACTGGGAGGGTTGACAGGTACTACTGGGAGGATTGACAGGTACTACTGGGAGGGTTGACAGGTACTACCTAGAGGGTTGACTGGTACTACTGGGAGGGTTGACTGGTACTACTGAGAGGGTTGACAGGTACTACCTGGAGGGTTGACAGGTACTACTGGGAGGGTTGACAGGTACTACTGGGAGGGTTGACAGGTACTACTGGGAGGGTTGACAGGTACTACCTAGAGGGTTGACTGGTACTACTGGGAGGGTTGACTGGTACTACTGGGAGGGTTGACAGGTACTACCTGGAGGGTTGACAGGTACTACTGGGAGGGTTGACAGGTACTACCTGGAGGGTTGACAGGTACTACTGGGAGGGTTGACAGGTACTACTGGGAGGGTTGACTGGTACTACTGGGAGGGTTGACAGGTACTACTGGGAGGGTTGACTGGTACTACTGGGAGGGTTGACAGGTACTACCTGGAGGGTTGACAGGTACTGGGAGGGTTGACAGGTACTACTGGGAGGGTTGACTGGTACTACTGGGAGGGTTGACAGGTACTACTGGGAGGGTTGACAGGTACTACCGCGAGAGATGATAGGTACTACCGGAAGAGTTGATAGGTACTACCGGAAGAGTTGATAGGTACTACAGTCTCACCTGGAAGTCCGTCTCCCCGCTCTGGGAGAGCGGGGTGGCAGGTGATCAGGTAGGCGGTGCTCTGGAGTCGGGCCGGCCAGCGGACGGTGGTCCGGGTCTGTGATGCCTGCGGCAGTCCCGTGACCTTCTCTATGAAATCAAACGGGTTAACGTTGGGCATGGCGGGCGCTACCATGGGGATCCGGTTGCCATTGTGGTCGGGCAGCGGCAGCAGCACCAGCGTCTCGCCAGCTGTCGGCTGTGGCTGTATGCTACCACCGTTACCGCTGCTGTACTCGTACTCCACGCCTCGGCTGCGCTCGTCCGTAGGGACCCCGGAGGTCCCCAGGATGTCAATTGTGTTGGGTCCTTCCACAGGGAGGGAGGAGGGATTCGGACTAAGCAAGGGGTCCACTTCTACGCAGGAGAGAGAGGGTTAGCCAGCAGGTTAGACTGGGGAGTGGGGAGGGCGCAGTAGCATGTCTCAGCCGGCAAGGGGGCGATGTTTCTCATGTACAACAGTATTGTATTGTGAGAAGTATCGTCATCAACACACAGGGCATATTATGAATGGTGTTTCCAGGCATTCAAAATCACTGATACTGTTTAAAAGTTCCTTATAAATCAGTATCCACTGCTTGTTTTATTATACTGCCTCTTATTATACTGGTCTTGTAGAGCCCAGAGGTTTGCAGTATTATGTTCATTAACTTCATTCCAAATACTTGGATGAAGTACTTACTGTAGTAGTTACTGTTCTGCCTGCAGTACTTTCATTCTGTGACAACCTGCCTCAAATCTGGTCACATGTGCTTGCATATAGTATATAGTACTGCACATTTAGAAGTACATACACTTGCTATGCAAATTGTGTGCATTACCACACACACACACAAACACACATATGCACACGCACGCACGTGCACACTTACCTCTATGCTGCATCCCAGGTGTATGGAGAAGTTACTACATTTTTTGATCGCATGTATGTGTGTGTGTGTGCATGTGTGTGCATGTGCGTGTGTGTGTGTAAGAGACTCACTTGTCCTGACTTTGCCCTCCAGAGCCGGACTCTTCTGGTTGTTCTGCATGGCGTAGATCTTGATGATGTATTCGGTGGAGGGTCTCAGGCCTGCGGGGGACACCAGGGTTAGACCCACCCCTTCCAGGGTTAGAACCCACCCCCTACAGGGTTAGACCCCACCCACTCAGGGTTAGACCCTCTTTAAAGGGCCCCTACATTGCCACCACCAGGGCATGTGATGTTAATGAGCCATCATAAGCCATTTAAAAACCCACCATATAATGACACAAGTGGGAGTATCCCACCCAGATGTATGATGCATAGATCAGCCTACCAGTTGGTACAGTCCACTGGGTAGGCTGGTAGACCTATCCTGATCTATCTATCCTACCATCTGGGTGGGACAGGCCCATTTGTGATGTCACTCACTACGCTGATGTTTGACATCATTGTGGTTCCGAATGAAAAGGAGAGAGAGAGAGAGAGAGAGAGACAGCGAGAGCGAGAGCCAGGGTTACCGTAGATGGTGGCATAGGTCTGTCCGGCGTGGGGGGCCGGTCTGAGGGTTTGCGGGCGGTTGCCAGGCTCCTCGTAGGTGATGTAGTACCCATTGATGCGGGTGGAGGGGGGCAGCCAGCGGAAGGACACGCTGGTGGGGTTCAAACTCACAAACTCCAGAGCGGTGGGCGGCTGGAACAACGGTGCGGCTTCACCACGAAAACACACCAATACGGTCAGACGTTGGTGTGTGAGTGTGTGTGTGTGTATGTGTGTGTCCCTTCGTATGTGTATCCATGTGTTTTTGTAAATACAATTAAACTTAAATGTTTAATTGTAAATACAATTAAACATTTAAATACACACACACACACACATATATATATATATATATATATATATATATATACACACACATGTATATATAATGCAAATTCATTATATCTATTTTTTTGTAATATATATTTTATATATTGTATATATGTGTATTGTTTTTTATAGTTTTTTGTTAACATAAAATATGGAAAAGATGACTTATTATTGTCCCTAGAGTTGATGTACTCTTGATGTAAAGACATACCTGTAGTCTCAGTGAGGGTGTAGGGGGTGCTCTTGGCTGCCCCACTCAGTGTAAAGATGACGATCTCATATGCTGTGGCTGGCCGCAGACCTTCACAACAAAAGACAAAGTCAAATATACAGTAGATTTCTATATATCACGGTGAATGAAGGAGTGTGATGCGACCTGTCCAGGTAAACAGCCGAACAGGTGAACCACCTGTCAGGTGAACTTCCTGTCAAGGTAAACTACCTGTCCAGGTAAACTACCTGTCAGACTTATCTGGTCAGGTTAATCTACCTGTCCAGGTGAATTAACTACCTGAAGAACTTAACTGTCCAGGTGAAAAGTAGTAAGGTTTACATGAAACGGACGAAGCACAAATGCATGCATGTATATTTTTGACCCACAGTTTGAAAACCACTCAACTAGCCTACCTGTCAGGGTGTACTGCTTCCTGTCTCCCGGGACAACCTGTCTAATGGGGGCGCTGGACCTGTCGAGGGGCGTGGCCAGGATGAGGAAGCCAGAGATAGGCTCCAACTTGGTGCGCCACACCAGCGTGAAGGACGACTCTGTCTTGTCCTGGACGCTGACGTGTCGTGGAGGACTCACTTCTACACATGGCAGGGACACCATCAGACTGGAAGAGCTGTGTGTGTGTGTGTGTGTGTGTGTGTGTGTGTGTGTGTGTGTGTGTGTGTGTGTGTGTGTGTGTGTGTGTGTGTGTGTGTGTGTGTGTGTGTGTGTGTGTGAGTGTGTGTACGTGCGTTACCTTGCAGTGTGGTGACTTCTTTTGTTAACGGTTTACTGGAGAGAGTGTTTTGAAGCGCAAACACCTGGATAACGTAGGTGGTTCCCATCTGAAACACAGGTGATGACACACACACACGATGAGGAGGAAGGTAATTGACAGAAATCAAGAAATCATACCATCCACAAGTAGAGGGAGTCAAGTTATCTGGCAGCAGCGGGCGAGGTCAAGACATATGGGGGAGTGGCACGACACGTGGGGGTGTAGTCAGGACAGAGGGGGGAGGGGGTCATTTGGGAGGGGGCGGGGCCTACCACAAGACCACTGGCGGTGGCGGTGGTGGTGTCGGGGGACAACTGGAGCTCCTTGGTAGGCACGTCGTTCTTGGGGAGGAACAGGACGCGGTAGCCCGTCAGCTGGGAGTCCGGTGCCCGCCAGGACAGCACCACTGTGGTGGCCTCCACGGAGTCCAGCTTCAAGTCCGTCGGAGCCGGGAGGGCTGAGGTTCCTGGGTCAAACCAGAGACAAAAAGAAACAAAAAACAACAACATCAAAACCCTCGGGATCCCAGGTGTGCGGCCAAATTTATGAAGGAATTTGGAAGGATTGAGAAGGAATTCATATTTAGTCATTAAGACAAATATTCTGCTTGTAATTGTTCCAGATTTGTTAGTGTTTAAAATGCCCTTTTATTCAGTGGTTGGGTGGTGTGTATGTGTGTGCCTGCATGTGTGTGTGGTGTGTTACGTGTGTGCGATGTAGTGACGGCTGACGGCTGATCCCTCCTACCGGTGCTGTGGGAGCCCACCAGCTGTGTGCCGGGCTGGCGGCCCTTATAGGGGGTGACCTTGAAGGTGTAGACGGTGCCGGGCAGCAGGTTCCTGATCACCGCGGTGCTCTGGTCGGGACTCACTGGCGGCCTCAGCTCGCGCTGCCGATCTCCGGGGCCAGAGTACATCACCCGGTAGGCGGTGACAGCCTCGCTCGGCCGGGCCCAGGAGATACGCATGGAATCTGACTCCACGTCGGAGAAGCTCAGCTGCTTGGGGGCAACCATGTCTGCAGACACAGGGAGGATTTTAGATATGGTTGTCATACACCCAGCTTTTGATCACTATAGGGGTAGGTTTATGAATAGGTATTATTTTATTATGATTATGATTTGTGTTGAATTATTAGCATTTTGTTTTAAATCGTATTATTATATTTTTATTTATTTTATTTTAACCCTACTTTAATCATAACTGTTGTTATTATGCATTATTACAATTGCCATCATTATTATTATTACAAATATTATTCAGTGTATATTTCTCACAATGTCTTGTCACCGTCCAATAATACAAAAAAACTAAGATTATTTCTGGTCATGTGACCAGATCTCCACCAACCAGTGGTAGCAGTCTGGACGGCGGGAGGGGAGGCCTTGTTGTCCTTGTCCAGGGCGGAGACCTGGACTGTGTAGACTGTCGACGGCCGCAGGCCTGTGAAGGTCTTCTCTGTCTGGGCTGCAGTAGGAAGGACAAGAGGACAGCATGATAAGTAAGGGTGGTGCCATGGTCCAGAAAAGGGACTCTTTTATATATATTGTTGAGGGATATGACCAAGGCCATACCCAGGCGGCCCAACTGGCCCCCCCCAACAAACTCCCCAGCCCCCCAACAACCTCCACAGCCCCTTTATCAAGATCCCCGGGTCTGGAGCCTGATACCAGATGACTGGCCCCGACTTACTCTTCCCCCCAGAGGAAGAGCAGCACCATGGGGAAAGAAGAACAAGAACACCGCATAAAGTATATCTTTATTCACCGTATAAAGTATATGTTTGTTCACCGCAGAAGTACATGTTTATTCTATACCAAGCAAAATAGCTAAAGCTTAAGCATGAGAAAGTGTAAGAACAATCTTGTGTGTTATTATGCTATAGTGTGATAGCATGTGATAATGTTGTGAGCCGTGGCAGAGGGTGTGGTGGTTCATATTCTGCATAGAAACACGGGCACCTAAAACAAACCAGCATGACCTCCAGTAGGGAGGGCAGTGGGGACTCTCTACCCCTGGCCCTCTTCCAAAAGACCAGGGCACTCTCAAGGGTGGGGGCTTGAAAACCCTGTGCAGCGAAAGGCGACAGGACTAGGCCACAGCAGCGCGTCACTCTCTACTATATATATTAGTGGTGGGCCGTTATCGGCGTTAACGTGCTGCGATAACGCAAGACTCTTATCGGGCGATAAAAAAAATATCGCTGTTAATCTATTCTCAAAGTTGGGTTGGGAGTTGGGTCTACACCGGATTTCCACCGGGGACGTAAGCACCGCTGCGCCGCGGAACGGCTGCGTCCTCTGCCCGGTTACGCGCTGCGAGACGGCTGGATTCGCGGGATCACGCGAGAACTACAAGACCTGTTGTTTATTGTTGTTATGTCCTAATGTGTTGTGCTGTAGCCTATAGACAAAGTCAGTTATAAACGACAACAATTTGTGGCCGTGTTCGATCGGGAGGGTGTTTTTATTTTGAAAATTGACCGGATGCTCTATGGCTTTTACTATTTCACTCCCTGCCCGGTCGGTCTGCTCTGTTGAAATGACGCGGTTCAGCAACGGCTCGTGTCACAAAATGATAGCGCTTTCTCAAGCAGTTTGTGATGCATTTTGGAAACAGGAGATGAGCCCCTGGTCTAATGCGCCACCTGGCTTGAGGAGCCCGTTCTCAAAGACTTACTTTTACATTATTTAGGTAGCACACACATATTATGAATGCCTTCGGCAGAATTCAAATGAGCCATTTTAATCTAGATTAATTCCAAGATTACAGTGAGATTAATCTAGATTAAACAAATTAATCTGTGCCCACCACTAATATATATATATATATATATATATACACATACATATATATACATACATACATACATACATACATACACACACATATATACTGTATATACTGATATACATATACATGTATATCAGTAATATTACATTAACTAGTTTCAGGTGTTAATGGACAAGCCTCCCCCTGGGGGGCATACCGGGGCCGAGGACTTCTGAGAAGGTTTCCCCTGGCGCGTTCTGGGGGATGCTGGTGATCCTGTAGCCAGAGACGGGGCGCCGAGCGGGGGCCCATTGAACAGTGAGGGAGTCGCTTGTCTTCCCGGTGACCTCCAGGCCAGTAGGGCTTTCCATTTCTGGGGGGACAGAGAGACAACAGGTTTGTTTCTAATATTTCTAAGAGAGAAACTTAATATTTCTAATACAAATGTACTCACACTGGTATGTAAGTTTATTAAAAGAAGTATATTTGTTGATTCCTGCAATGCTCAGTCAAAACCATTTTAACTAGTATGTATTGATTTATTGATCTATTATTATTTATTTATTATTTTACACACAGAATTTTTATGATTGTAAATGTTTTGTTTTACTGTGAAGTTTTATTGATATTTGAAAAAGTATTGCGAGCCAAACTAACAATTAATATTATTGTGCACATGTTTTTTTAACCCAATCAACCTTCCCATATTATCAATGTCCCAGTGAAGTAGAGTAGTGTCCCAGTGAGTAGTATTTTGCTGGTGTCTCGAGGGGCCCCGACCCCCAGGTTGGGCCCTGACCCCCAGGTGTTGACCTCTTAGCCCGGCGGCGGCGGCAGCTCCTCACCAGTCGTGTGTGTGATGTAGACGGGGGTGCTGTAGGAGGGGCTGTCCCCCCTCCCACTGACAGCGTACACGGTGATTTTGTAGTCGGTGGCCGGGCTCAGACCACTGATGGTGGTGTTGGTCTCCCTGCCAGGCAGGGTGAACTCCTGGGGGGTCTCCCCGGCTAGAGACAGCAGGTAGAGAGAGGGAGGGGTGTGGAGGGAGAGAGACAGAGAGCGAGAGAGGAAGAGGGAGCGAGAGAGCGAGAGAGAGAGAGAGGAAAAGGAATGGAGCACATTCAGATTATTATTATTATTATTATTATTATTATTATTATTATTATTTGTAGTGTTGTTATTGTGTTTTTCTAATGCTGATTACTGATAGAGGTAGGTGGTACCTGTGGTTCCATAGGTGACCCTGTAGTACCTCACTGTGGCAGAGGGGGCATCCCAGCTGATACTGATCTTGGTGGGTTCAGAGGAAACCACCGCCAGGTCACTGGGGGCATCGGAGACTGAGCGACGGCAGGGAGGTAACACAGTTATGTTATAGTTACCACTGTCACCATGGTAACACTGTCACCATAGTTACTCTGTCACCATAGTTACACTCTCACCATAATTACTGTCACCATAGTTACACTGTCAGCACAATTACCATAGTTACGCTATCACCATCGTTACTGTCACCTTAGTTACACTGTCAACTGAGTTACGCTGTCACCGACATTAGTAACAATGTCACCATAGTTACACTGTCACCATAGTTACCATAGTTACGCTGTTGCCATAGTTACTCTGTCACCTTAGTTACACTGTCACCTGAGTTTCGCTGTCAACTTAGTTACACTGTCACCATAGTTACACTGTCAGCATAGTTACCATAGTTAAGCTGTCACCATAGTTACACTGTCACCTTAGTTACACTGTAACCATAGTGACCATAGTTACACTGTCACCTAAGTTATGCTGTCACACTGTCACCATAGTTAGTTAGGACTCACTGGTTCCCTGCTTCCCAGTCAGTGGCAGGCTCTCGTCGCGGCCGTTCACGGCATACAGGTACACCTGGTACTCGGTCTCAGGCATGAGGCCCGTCAGGGTGAAGTGGGTCCTGCTGGGGGGCAGACGCTCGTCCTTGATCCGCTTGCTGTTGACCTGCTCGTAGCGCAGACGGTAGCCGGTGATGTCGGCCGCCGGCGCCACCCAGTGGACAGTGAAGGAGTTGGTGGCAATTTGTGAGAAGTCCAGGCCGGTGGGTGAGTCCAGGGCTGGCAAATAAAATAAAAAATTGCAATAAAACCCCTTGTGCCCTTATTCTATATTCTTATTTCCTGGCAATTAATAGTACTTAGCATCTTACCCTAGCTATCCATGCTGTATACCAGAAAGGACAGCTAAACCTAACAATTATGGTGCACTTAGAAACTTGTTCTGTTGACATCCTCGCTATACCGACAGTGATATATTGTTGTTTTACTTTCTACTGACAAATGTATTTATTGTAAGTCACTTTGGACAAAAGCCCTAAATGTAAATGTAAAATGAAGGAAGAGTGAGCTACTACACACAGATACACCAACATGCCCGCACCCACGCGGAACAGACGACAGCTATTACATTGGCTGAACATATCAAACTCACCGGTTCTCTGAGTCGTAGTGACTGGCTCGCTCTCTCGGTCTCCGTACACACACACCACGCTGACATGGTACTCGGTGTAGGGTAGCAGGTCTGCATGGGACCACAGAACAAACACACAAAACGTCAAAACACTGACTGGAATAACTGGAAAAAGAATACGCAATAATTCAACATATTGACACAGTCCTGTGACCTGAGTTTATGGGGTTTGAACTTTAAATACATCATCATCATCATCATCATCATCATCATCATCATCATCATCATCATCATCATCATCATCACTGATTAAAAAAAAAAATTGCAGCATTCTATAAAATAACAAAGTGCTCCGCATCAGAACAGGTAGTGTTCAGCAAGTGAACAGGACGTAAAGAGGAAGTACAGCACAGTGTGCAAAGTAGCCTACAGTGTGATACAGGAAGTGAACAGGAAGTGTACAGGAAGTAAACATGGAGTACAGGGTAGAACAGGAAGTAAACATGAATTGAACAAGTAGTAGAACAGGGAGTGAGCAGATGGTACAGTACAGTGTAGGACCGGATGTGAACAGGAAGTAAACAGGAAGTATACATGGAGTACAGTATAGTGTACAACAGGAAGAGAACAGGGAGTAAACAGGAAGTACAGTACAGGAAGTGAAAGACGGTAACAGGAAGTTATGAGTCTTACTCTGCAGCAGGACAGTGTTGGTGGCTCCGCCCTCGTTGATCTCTTTCACGTCATCATCGCCGGCCAGGTTGTAGCGCACCACGAAGCGTGAGATTTGGCCGGGTGTGGGGACGTTGGGGGTGGACCAGGTCACCCTCATGTGGTCCGCACCCACCCCCCCAATTCTCAGGTTCTCCGGTGCAGGGATGCCTGCATGCGGTAGTGGCGGTTTAGTGATGTCTCAGAGAGTCGGACTTAAAGAGAAACTCGCAGGTGGGCAACCCTGGCTCATTAAGTACATAGATTTAATCCTTCATTTTTATTTTTACTTAAAATGACAGCTGCTGCTGGACGCGTTTTTCTAATGTGACTTGCACGCGCCGACCACAAAACAAACTTGAGCGTGACGTAACTGAAGGTAAGATGCTAGAAGACGCTAGAGCTACAAGTTTGCTTTTTGGTTTGCACGTGCGCGTTGCATTGCAGTACGAGTCCAGCAGTAATTGTAAGTTGAAAAAATTCATTTTAAAATCAATTTGCTACATACTATGATACTTTCCCCACACATGAATGAACTGGAGATGACAACCTGCAGGGAGATGAGCAACCAAGCTCCTCTCTGTGGTGTGGGTTTGTTAACCTTGGAGAATAGTAACTTAGTATGACTAACCATAAAAACATCCTGTCAAAATAAAGGCATGGCTATAACATCTGCATATGAATTATTATTGCGTGCAGTGTTGCGTGCAATATGCATACATGCGTGTATATTAATAGTGCATGTTACAATGTGCATGTTAAGGGTTACAGGTGAAGTTTAACATGTAAGTGATGACTTTATGTGCAGTCAGATGTTCTGGTTATGTGCCACGCCCCCCTCCCTCCTTCCCTCTCTCCTTCCCTCCATCGCTCTCCTCCCTCCCTCCCCCCCCTCCCCATCTCCGACCCCCCCCCCCACCCATCTCCGCCCCCCTGGTAATCAGTAGAAGCGGTTGAATCACCCGTCTGCGTGTGCTTTGTTTGTGTGGTCGGCTTGCTCTCGCCTCCCTCCGTCACTGTGGTGACACTGATGTCATAGTCAACGCCCGGCTCCAGGCCGACCACTGTGAAGTGATCCGTGGACGGGCCCACCGTGTCTCGCACGATGGGCTGGCTCCCGCCCGTGGTTACCACGGTGATGCGGTAGCCCATGACGACGCTGTGGTTCAGTGGGGTCCAGCGCAGGGCCACGGTGGTGTCAGTAATGTTGACAAAGTCTACGCGGCGCGGGGGCGGTATGTCTGCTGGGGGGGGGGAGGCGTGCAAAGGGCCGAAGTGGGATTAGGAGTCAAGCGACACATGCACAGAGGCCCGTGGAAGACTCAGTGAGGGTTTTAAAGACAACGTGAAATGTATCTATCAGTGTTTAGAGCGGCTCACAGAGCATACGCCAAACCTTAACCTTTAGAAAGAAGCCCATGAATGAACTAATGTTTCAATGTTAATTCATGTTTCAATGGCTTACTATTTCATTGAGTTTAGCCCCAATTGTTGCAGCTTTTTCGTTCGCTCCATGTTTTTAACAGTACATGAAGGCATTGTTGATTACTGCAATATTGATGAATACATTTTTTATTTTTGGGTTGTGACTTAATGATTAATGACCCATGTGGGATATTAGGGCGGGGCCAAACAACAGCCGCCAACAGTGTTGCTATTGACGGAAAATGTTAAGCCCTACCCATGGGGACATAGTGACCCAATAAGGGGACTTGATGGACATCATCATCATTTCAAGTTGTCTTTAAGAATTAAATTGAATTAATTCCTGTTCAGCATTCACCCAGAAACAGAAACAGTAGACAGTATTCATGCTCACATCAATACCATGATCACATAACTCTTCAATTATTAAGAAATCTCAAGCAATTAATTAAATGATTCCCAATATGTAAGTATTTACATATTATTATTCCCAAAACAATCTTACACATTAAAAGTTTGCATGCAAATGACTTATGAAGTGAATTAATGTGTTGACATGTGGCAAAATTCAGCCAATGACAATGTTAGTAGAAGTGTGCAAATTATACAGATTCAGTGCAGATACATATCTAAAGTTGAGGGGCAGGATGGTCTAGTGGTGAGGGTGTTGGACTCCCAGGGCAGGATGGTCTAGTGGTGAGGGTGTTTGACTCCCAGCCCAATGGTTCAGCGTTTGAACAAAATGTCCGCAGGCATCCTTGACCAAGATGTCCAAACCACTGGCTGCTCTGAATAAAAGCGTCTGCTAAATGACTAAACAGTGAAGAGTTTGGTTTGTTGCTGGTTCAAACCAGGGCTGATAGGCTACTAACATAATGAGCTGGCAGGTGATAGGCTCACAAAAACACACACAGAGAGTGTGATGGTACCCATCATGTATGTAACCATGGGAACAGGAAGTTAGCCTAGCATCCTTGTGTGTTACTGTGGATTACACATAAGGCGAGCGTTACGCTAACAGGGAGTTAGCTTATCCGCGCCTCAGGGTCCCTGATGTAACCCTGGGAACAGGAAGTTAGCATAGCATGCTCAAGTATAACCATGGATGCTGTGCAAACAGGAAGTTAACTTATGAACGCTATGCTAAGAGGAAGGTAGCATAGTGGTGTCTCAGGATCCCTGGAGACCTATCTGGTGTTACCGTGGGAACAGTAAATTAGCATGGTGTCCTTAAGTGTAACCGTGGATGCTATTAACAGGAAGTTAGCCTAGTTATCCTATGTACGCAAAGCTAACAGGAAGTTAGCCTATGGCCACGATGCTAACAGGAAGTTAGCCTATGGATGTCTTACCTGGCGTGACCGTGGTGGACACTGGCTTGCTCGTCTGCTCTCCCTTCACCGCCACCACACTGATCTCGTACTCCACCCCGGGACTCAGGTCTTCCAGGGTCCAGGAGGTCTGGTCCGGTCTAACAAGCTCCTCCAGAGAGTCCTGGGCAGTGGATGACCCATGGCTCATCACACGGTACCCCGTCAGGCCTGCAGACACAAACAGCATTTAGAGAGAAGAACCAACCCCAGTGGCCCTCTCCCTCGTGGAATGCAAAACCACCCAAAGGCCCAGCTAAAGGGCCAGCTAAAGGCCCAGCTTAATGCCAGCTAAAGGCCCAGCTAAAGGCCCAGCTTAATGCCAGCTAAAGGCCCAGCTAAAGGCCCAGCTTAATGCCAGCTAAAGGGCCAGCCAAAGGCCCAGCTAAAGGCCCAGCTTAATGCCAGCTAAAGGGCCAGCCAAAGGCCCAGCTAAAGGCCCAGCTAAAGGCCCAGCTTAATGCCAGCTAAAGGGCCAGCCAAAGGCCCAGCTAAAGGCCCAGCTAAAGGCCCAGCTTAATGCCAGCTAAAGGGCCAGCCAAAGGCCCAGCTAAAGGCCCAGCTAAAGGCCCAGCTTAATGCCAGCTAAAGGGCCAGCTAAAGGGCCAGCCAAAGGCCCAGCTAAAGGCCCAGCTAAAGGCCCAGCTTAATGCCAGCTAAAGGGTTCTAGTCCGGGCTGGACCGGCTGGCAGTGTGCCGAAGGGGGTAATCGTGGGTGTAATATTTACCTGGTGTTTTAGATCTGCTCCAGCTGACTGTCCAGCTGCGAGCGTCTGGGTTGGGCCGGACACTCAGCTCAGTGGGGGAGGAGGGCACTGGAGGGGAGAGAAGCGTTAGCATTAGCATGGTGTTATTATGGGATTTAATTAAATATTTGCATCAAACACATATGTTAAAACACAATAGATTTTTAGTGATCTTCGTGAAGACACTTTTTAATTGTTTGGATCTAATAGCTGCAACCACTACAACTCTCACAAGTTAAGATAACACTTTATTCATCTCAGATGACTTACGGGTGATAATCTTATGGACGAAAGGCTTGCCGCGGTTACGTCTGTTGACGATGGGCTGGAGGCTGTAGGTGTACTCGGTGCCGGGGGTCAGGCCCATTACCGTGACGGTCCCGGTATCGGAGGTGGCGGGACGTGGTGTCGTCCCGGACTCGCCTGGCAGAGACGGCTGGGCAGACAGCTGAGGGCCAGAGAGAGAGCAGCAGAGGTTCTAAATAAAAACCTGTAAAGTAGAAAACTAAAAGCAGAGAATATAGGATATAGGATGGGATAGTTTATGATTGACAGATGGGGACACAGGGGTGTGGAGTGTGTGTGGTTGATAGCTGGTTTACAGCCTCACCTGGACTGATTAGACTCTGGGGCTGGATGAGGCTGCACACCTGTGGTGCATGAGAAATCATGGCACCCAGGATAAACCAGCCATCAACACACACACTCAGGAGAGAGCCACTGTCATGGCAGCATGTAACTTCTGCTCGGCGTATTACATCTGGCCATCTTCAATAAATGCATTCTCAAACAACTCAACAACTCTCAAATCTACCTGTGTCCTGTGTCGGAGGGCCCCAGCAAAAGCCACTAAGGTGGCGTGTGGCAGGGAGCAACTGCCACAGGGGGTCACAACAAAAAGTACAAGACAGTAATAGAAACATAAAAAAGTGAAAGTAAAACAAAGCAACACCTGGTAGCTGAAGCCGGACTGCGGAGACCAGGTGACGGTGATGGAGGTGTCCGTGTACACCGGAGTGAAGTTAGGGAAGTTGCCTGTCTGGGGAGCTGTGGGGAGGGAGAGTCCATTTTGATTCCAGCAGACCTACTATGTTATAGCAGAACTTCTGATGAAGCAGTCCTACTATGTTATAGCAGAACTTCTGATGAAGCAGTCCTACTATGTTATAGCAGAACTACTGATGAAGCAGTCCTACTATGTTATAGCAGAACTACTGATGAAGCAGTCCTACTATGTTATAGCAGAACTACTGATGAAGCAGTCCTACTATGTTATAGCAGAACTACTGATGAAGCAGTCCTACTATGTTATAGCAGAACTTCTGATGAAGCAGTCCTACTATGTTATAGCAGAACTTCTGATTAAGCAGTCCTACTATGTTATAGCAGAACTTCTAGGGGGAGAGTTTTATGATCATGTACCTGTAATGTTATGTCCTAGATTCCAGTCTTGTCCTGTCCTGTCCTATCCTATCTTATCCTGTCCTAATGTCCTATCTTGTACTGTCCTAGCCCATCTTATCCTGTCCTAATGTCCTATCTTCTTCTGTCCTAGCCTATCTTGTCCTGTCCTAGCCTACCTTGTCCTGTTCTAGCCTATTTTCTCCTGTCCAAATGTCCTATCTTGTCCTGTCCTAGCCTATCTTGTCCTGTCCTAGCCTATCTTGTCCTGTCCTAGCCTATCTTGTCCTGTCCTAGCCTATCTTCTCCTGTCCTAGCCTATCTGTTCCCCTATCCACCTGGCTGTGTCCTAGCGCAGTGTGTGGACGCTCACTGGTGGTGAAGTATTCGGTGATCTCTGGGCTGAGGTCTTCGTCCAAGTAGGAGTGCAGGGTGACGGTGTACTCCGTCTCGGGCTCCAGGTTGGTCAGAGGGTAGCGGGTGTTTCCCAGCGGGACCCTGTAGGAGTTAAGCACGTCCCCCTGCCTGCTCAGCACCAGCAGGTAGCCGGTCACCGACGACTGGGGAGCGCCCCACACCACCACAGCGCTGTCCGGACCCACCTCCGAGATCTGCAAGTCTGTGGGCTTGTCGGGCTCTAGAGGCGTGGGCAAAACACACAATGTTGAGTTATCTTAAGTCCAATGTGAATGTACTACTACTACTGCTACTACTACTACATACATTACACACAAAGGCATGGTAGTCGACAGGTTCAGAGCTCAAACTCCCAATGTCTGTATTCTACCTGTAGGCATCCAAGCATACAACATTCTGTCTTTTTGGACTGTACTGCAACGGCGCGTGACGTTATGCGGCGCCGTGTCAAAGTAGAAATAATTTCAACTTTGAAGTGAGTCAACACATCATGAGGTCGGGCGCATGGCCCCACCCCCCCTGCAAATTGCTGCGCCGATTTGCCCATAGGAACACAATGGGGGGGGGGGGGGGGGGGGGGGGTCGCGCACGGTGTCTTGACGTGTCTCAAGTGAATGCACCTTAACGCCTACCTTCTCTTAAATGATATCTACAGCTAAATGACTAAATATAATATTATATCTGGCAGTCCGACAGCTATCGCACCTAATGCATTAACGCCGTAAAGGGAGTCCATCTTTGCCTTTCCCTTCCTGAAGCGGGGTGTTATGTTAATCTTTATTTATTCAGGGAGGTTTCACCGAGAGGAAGCCTCTCCACAATTATCCCGTGGGTCCAGTGATTAAACCGGCTTCTCTAAACTTTAGGCCACCACTGCCCACTTCAATACATATATATTATTATTCATACATATCCATAGTGGGTTTGTGTATACGTACTGGTGGTCTTGAATCCTGTCAGCGGTTCGCTCTCGGCGGCCCCATTGACAGCGTAGACAAGGAAGCGGTACTGGGTCCCGGGCTTCAGGGAGGTGAGCTCCACCTTGGCGACGGAGGACAGGGGCAGCGTGAGGGGCTGCTGGGCGCCCTGGGGAGTCATGGGGTGGAAGATCACCATGTAGCCGGTCACTTCATCCGGCGGACCCTCCCACGTCAGGGAAATCTTGGTGTCGGTGACCTCGTAGAACTGGAGGTTGGTGGGGGGTGGGACATACACTGGGGAGCAGGGGGGGGGGGGGACAGAATCAGACTCAACGCTACCCGGAAATCCACAGCCTTTGATGAAGTGTGAAAACCATTTCTGTCGTGTTGAGAACAGATGGTTAAGTTAGATAACAGTTTAAAGATGGTTAGGTTACATTATCGGTCATTTCTCATCCAGCAGTCCTACTAACTGTAATAGCAGAACTTCTGGGGGGGAGACGGCACAGAGCCTGGGCAGGAAACCAGGGACTGCAAGGGGCGGAGTTACACCTTGTTCCCTGTTTAGTTATGATAACGAGGTATTCTAACAAAGAGGAACTCATTTGCGCGAGTGGATGAACAGACACTGTTTTATAGTTTACTACTGCTGGCTGAGTTTGTTTGTTTGTTTGTTTGTTCATGCTGTTCATAACCCATTACAGGCTTACAGAGCCCCGCCTCCAGCAACATGACTGGTCGAAAAACAAATATGAAGCAGAGAGAAAGTGAAACGCCCCGTTCACCCAGATTTGAGCTCGTCTGCCATCAGACTTTGCAGACTAGGTTATCGGGGGTATTGTAAGCAAGGCATCATGGGATGGGCTACCTGGGATGGCGGAGCCTGAGGTGAGGACCCT
>JAOPHQ010006048.1:35000-45000 GCA_030340625.1 Merluccius polli
GGGGGGGGGGTAGGGAGAGAGATAGAGAGAGAACAAGAGAGAGAGAGAGAGACATTAGAACTTAGATCTATCTATGTCTGTCCATCCATCCATCCATCTCTCTCTCTCTGTCTCTGTCTCTCTCTCTCTCTCTCTCTCTCTCTCTCTCTCTCTCTCTCTCTCTCTCTCTCTCTCTCTCTCTCTCTCTCTCTCTCTCTCTCCACCCATCTCTCTACCACTCACAGTAGTTCTGATTGGTGGTGAAGTCAAAGCGTGTGACCTCGCGGCGTCCATTACGCATGATGCTGATCAGCAGACCCTCGTAGGTCTTGCTGGGTCGCAGGCCAGAGATGGTGTAGGAGGTCTCCTGGCTCGGCAGTACCACCTCATTCCAGGCAGTGTTTGTGTTTTTCTGGGGGGTTAAAGGTCAGAGGTTACGAGACTTTGACGGGTCCATCTGTGTTTTTCTCTCCAGTGGGAGGGGTTATTCAATTGGGTTACTAATTATATATACTTTTTTAATAAATGTTGTTAAAAGCAAAGTAGACACACACACACACATGCGGACAAACACAATACAGTGTGCCTCTGTCTTTGTGATACACGTGAGAACCAGAGAGAGGGGGGTGAGAGACAGAGGGGTGCGACGGGTGAGTTCTGGTTGGTCAGGAGAAACCCACCACACAGCCACAGGGATGTAATTAGTGAGCGTGAAGGCCACTTGTTGGATCTCACCCTTCAAACACAGATCATGTGTGCGAGAAATAGCAAAGGGGTGAGAAGAGGGAGAGAGGGGGGAGAGAGAGAGACGAGGGGAGGGGGAGGCGGGGAGGGCTTTAACTTTGGCATTTTATCACATCATAGGTGAACGTGTACGTATCAAATCTAAATGTGTGTGTGGGGAAGATGAGACAAGAACTGTGTGTGTGTGTGTGTGTGGGGGGGGTGTACATAGCGACTGTCTGCACATGAGAACCTTGTTTGTCCATGTTCAGATTTAAGTTTGTTTTGGCTACAAATCAAACTAATGTTTAAACCAATGTTCAAAGCTCAACCGGCACTGTCTGTCACCGTATAACAACACACATATTAGAGAGTGTAGAGGTTAGTGTTAGGCTTGCAGCCCAAAGGTTCTGGGTTCGAACCCTAATGTAGGTATGCTTGAGCAAGATGCCCCCTAACCCCTACCTGCTCCTTAATGACCTGTCTCTGTACTGTCTATCTCCTACCAGCTCCTTAATGACCTGTCTCTGTACTGTCTATCTCCTACCTGCTCCTTAATGACCTGTCTCTGTACTGTCTATCTCCTACCTGCTCCCTAATGACCTGTCTCTGTACTGTCTATCTCCTACCAGCTCCTTAATGACCTGTCTCTGTACTGTCTAACCTCTACCTGCTCCTTAATGACCTGTCTCTGTACTGTCTATCTCCTACCTGCTCCCTAATGACCTGTCTCTGTACTGTCTAACCTCTACCTGCTCCTTAATGACCTGTCTCTGTACTGTCTAACCTCTACCTGCTCCTTAATGACCTGTCTCTGTACTGTCTAACCCCTACCTGCTCCTTAATGACCTGTCTCTATACTGTCTATCTCCTACCTGCTCCTCAATTACCTGTCTCTATACTGTCTAACCCCTACCTGCTCCTTAATGACCTGTCTCTATACTGTCTATCTCCTACCTGCTCCTCAATGACCTGTCTCTGTACTGTCTAACCCCTACCTGCTCCTTAATGACAATTCCTGCTAAATGACTAAATAGCACTTAACAATAAACTAGTAGGTGTGCTGTGCATAACATACCGACCACAGATAATACAGATTCACTATAGTTCTGCACAACCTAGTTTATAAGAAAGCAGTCTAGGAACCCATCGGCTATCGGCATTGAGTTGAGAGACGACGTCTTATTTTACAAGTAGCCTTTTAACAAGTAGCTCATAAAAAGCGTTCTGCCTCTTTTGCTCTCCACAGACTGTTTACTCAGATGCAACAAAGCCTGCTGAAACATGATTGGTCAATACTACTCGGACTACAACATGCAGAATCTGTTTATGGTTATAGAGATTAACAACAAAGCAACAGGACAGAGCGCAGAGGAGCCCTAGAAGTGAGGAGCACAAGGTTAGCGGGCTAGTTAGAGAGGCTAGCGGGCTAGTTAGAGAGGTTAGCGGGCTAGTTAGAGAGGTTAGCGGTCTAGTTAGAGAGGTTAGCGGGCTAGTTAGAGAGGCTAGTGGGCTAGTTAGAGAGGTTAGCGGGCTAGTTAGAGAGGTTAGCGGGCTAGTCAGAGAAATTAGCGGGCTAGTTAGAGGGGTTAGCGGGCTAGTTAGAGAGGCTAGCGGGCTAGTTAGAGAGGCTAGCGGGCTAGTTAGAGAGGTTAGCGGGCTAGTTAGAGAGGTTAGCGGGCTAGTTAGAGAGGCTAGCGGGCTAGTTAGAGAGGCTAGCGGGCTAGTTAGAGAGGTTAGCGGGCTAGTTAGAGAGGTTAGCGGGCTAGTTAGAGAGGCTAGCGGGCTAGTTAGAGAGGTTAGCGGGCTAGTTAGAGAGGTTAGCGGGCTAGTTAGAGAGGCTAGCGGGCTAGTTAGAGAGGTTAGCGGGCTAGTTAGAGAGGTTAGCGGTCTAGTTAGAGAGGTTAGCGGGCTAGTTAGAGAGGCTAGTGGGCTAGTTAGAGAGGTTAGCGGGCTAGTTAGAGAGGTTAGCGGGCTAGTCAGAGAAATTAGCGGGCTAGTTAGAGGGGTTAGCGGGCTAGTTAGAGAGGCTAGCGGGCTAGTTAGAGAGGCTAGCGGGCTAGTTAGAGAGGTTAGCGGGCTAGTTAGAGAGGTTAGCGGGCTAGTTAGAGAGGCTAGCGGGCTAGTTAGAGAGGCTAGCGGGCTAGTTAGAGAGGTTAGCGGGCTAGTTAGAGAGGTTAGCGGGCTAGTTAGAGAGGCTAGCGGGCTAGTTAGAGAGGTTAGCGGGCTAGTTAGAGAGGTTAGCGGGCTAGTTAGAGAGGCTAGCGGGCTAGTTAGAGAGGTTAGCGGGCTAGTTAGAGAGGCTAGCGGGCTAGTTAGAGAGGCTAGCGGGCTAGTTAGAGAGGTTAGCGGGTTAGTTAGAGAGGCTAGCGGGCTAGTTAGAGAGGTTAGCGGGCTAGTCAGAGAAATTAGCGGGCTAGTTAGAGGGGTTAGCGGGCTAGTTAGAGAGGCTAGCAGGGCTAGTTAGAGGGGTTAGCGGGCTAGTTAGAGAGGCTAGCGGGCTAGTTAGAGGGGTTAGCGGGCTAGTTAGAGAGGCTAGCGGGCTAGTTAGAGGGGTTAGCGGGCTAGTGAGAGGGGTTAGCAGGCTAGTTAGAGAGGCTAGTGGGCTAGTTAGAGAGGCTAGCGGGCTAGTTAGAGGGGTTAGCGGGCTAGTTAGAGAGGTTAGCGGGCTAGTTAGAGGGGTTAGCGGGCTAGTTAGAGAGGCTAGTGGGCTAGTTAGAGAGGCTAGCGGGCTAGTTAGAGAGGCTAGCGGGCTAGTTAGAGAGGCTAGCGGGCTAGTTAGAGGGGTTAGCGGGCTAGTTAGAGAGGCTAGTGGGCTAGTTAGAGGGGTTAGCGGGCTAGTTAGAGGGGTTAGCGGGCTAGTTAGAGAGGCTAGCGGGCTAGTTAGAGGGGTTAGCGGGCTAGTTAGAGAGGCTAGCGGGCTAGTTAGAGAGGCTAGCGGGCTAGTTAGAGGGGTTAGCAGGCTAGTTAGAGAGGCTAGCGGGCTAGTTAGAGAGGCTAGCGGGCTAGTTAGAGGGGTTAGCGGGCTAGTTAGAGAGGCTAGCGGGCTAGTTAGAGGGGTTAGCGGGCTAGTTAGAGAGGCTAGTGGGCTAGTTGTCCACGAGAAGACACGACGATCGCTCACCACTCTCCACTTGAGGATGTACTGGGTGACGTGGATGGAGGAGGGGGCGTTCCACACAACGGGGCGGGAGTTGGGCTTCCCCGCCTCTGAGATAGTCACCCTCACCGGACGACTGCCCCCTGGGGAGAAAGAGAAAGAGAGGCGAGGGGGAGGGACAGACATAAACAGAGAGAGAGAGAGAGAAGAAAGTGAGAAAGAAAGGGAGAGATCAGCAAAATAGTCACCAAATGTTCTCCTCAAACACTGCGTTTAACATGCAGGGCCCAGCTCTCACACACACACCACTGTCTAACACCTGGCTGCTATATTCACACACACACACACACACACACACACGCACACACTCAACACAACAGTAGTCAGCTCTCTCTCAGATGGTGGTGCTGCTGTATGTATCTCCATGGTTCCTCCATGGAGGATCAGTTCACTGACACTAGCAGAAAAACACCTCATCTCCCCACCCACCTCACCCCCCCACCCACCGGACACCTGCCCTCAGTTCACCTCCCCACAGCAGGTCAACTGAGGTCCGTACCTGGTGAACCTTACTGAACCAATAAAACTTCACTGGGTCAACAGTAACACACACACACACACCTTGTAGTGATGTGGTGTAACTGTGTGTTCTTGCAAGCCCAAACTTTGTACATTTTTGGGTTGTAAAACCCATAATTTTATTCACATCAACATCTGCCGGTAATATCAATCTTAGTGAAGTAGATAGTAGTAGTGCGCTTATCTGTTCATATATACGAGAAATGTATCCTTAAAAAATGTTCAATTAAAAATGTACCCTCAAATATCTGCAGCTTATAAGCCAGCAATCTCCCGGGACCCTAATATGCATATCAGATGACCCTAAGTGGGGGTTGTGACCCCCCAGAGACAGGAAAGAGTGTCATCTTATTACGACTCATTTCCTTAATGGCCACACGACAAGTCCTACCTCTGCCCCTATCTCCTCCCCCATCCTCCCCCAGACTACAAACACCAGGGAGAGAGAGGGGAGGGAGAGGGGTGAGTAGGAACACATCCCCCACATTTCAGGGTGCTTTCAAACTTAAAGAAAGCACCTTGAAATGTGATGTCTACTGTAACTCTGCGCTAAGACTACCGGTAATTAATAAAAAAGTATAACAACAATAATTAAATAGATATATCTCATTCTGATTGCTATGGTTACTCTGTCCTCTGTCCAGTTGTTGTTTTTTTGTAGTGTTCAACCTTTTTTTGAATACATGCTTTGACTGTTGTCTAAAAAACGTGTAAATCACTTTGGAGGAAAGCGTCACGCTAAAGACTAAATGTAAACGTTAATACAAGTCCGGCTAACTGCTAAACTAAGATGAAAACAAAGCTAACAAGCTAAGGGGTTGAATGCTATATCCAAACCGCCATGGCCGGTTGCCCGTTGTCATGGCAGCGTCACCTGTCTCACCTGCTTGCTGCGGTTCGCAGGTCGTCTCTCCGACTCCGTTCCCCAGGCAGGTACACAGGTAGGAGGTGCTCTGTTTCACCTTGGACCAGCTCTCCCCGATCTGGTAGTACTCCTGGGTGACTGGTTCCTGGCACTGGTCTGGAGAAAGAAAATATAATATAAATATGTATTTTATAGTATATGTAAGGAATTAACCACTCCAGGCTGTCCCGTTACTGGAAAATAACGTATGACCATCGCCAAAGTATATACCAATAACGGGACAGAGTATGAATCAAATGCTTAAACAGAGTTTATTCCTCTTATACCACAGTTAACAACAATGATTAGCTATTAGTTATTTTCATCTATAATAGTATTGTTTTTTATTGACCACTTTTTATTGACAACTAAAATATTGTCCTGCACTTGGAGCATTTTGTTTTTTCTGTTGTCAGGAAATGTTGCGCATTGGTTTAGAACAGTAATAAGACTCTAGCGGTGCCGTTATCTGAAAATATTACACAGCTTTGTTGAATACTTGATTCTGATTGGTCAATTACAGCATTCTACAGTCTGTTATTTCCAAACAGCAGACCGCTGCTATGAATAACAGACCGTTGTCATGGACGCTATTTCCAACCGTAGGATCTAACAGACTTTTTTTTTTTAAGTGGAAGCAATAAAATAATGATTTTGTTGTTATATTTTGTGTCACATTATTAACAGGATTTATTTCACAATAATGACCGTCTTGCTGTACATTATCTCTTACGTAGCTTCCTCCTCCACCCTGCACCCACCTATGGCGTCGCATCTCCAGCGACCCTTGCCCAGTCCAAAGCAGGTGCAGTTCATCATGTAGCCTGCGTCGTGGCGCTTGTAGAAGGCCTGGTTTACGTTGTACGTCTTCCCGGACACGATACACTGGTCTGGGGAGACAGACACCGGGGAGGGAGACAGACACCGGGGAGGGAGACAGACACCGGGGAGGGAGACAGACACCGGGGAGGGAGGCAGACACCGGGGAGGGAGACAGACACCGGGGAGGGAGGCAGACACCGGGGAGGGAGGCAGACACCGGGGAGGGAGGCAGACACCGGGGAGGGAGACAGACACCGGGGAGGGAGGCAGACACCGGGGAGGGAGGCAGACACCGGGGAGGGAGACAGACACCGGGGAGGGAGGCAGACACCGGGGAGGGAGACAGACACCGGGGAGGGAGGCAGACACCGGGGAGGGAGGCAGACACCGGGGAGGGAGACAGACACCGGGGAGGGAGACAGACACCGGGGAGGGAGGCAGACACCGGGGAGGGAGACAGACACCGGGGAGGGAGACAGACACCGGGGAGGGAGACAGACACCGGGGAGGGAGGCAGACACCGGGGAGGGAGGCAGACACCGGGGAGGGAGACAGACACCGGGGAGGGAGACGGTCAGCAGGGGGACCAAGGAAAGGGTCACTTTCTGAACCCATGTCATGTGTTGTGGTGTTTTATAACGTATGGTGTAAAGGTGTTCATGGTTATGGTTATTGTTGTTGTTGTTCTATTCCTAGCCAAGCGCATCTCAACTTATATGATCACATCTTCTACTCACTTTGATATTATATTATGTAATGTTATTTTATGTTATGTAGTGTTATTATATGTTATGTCATGTTATGTTATCTGGGCCTATGACTCATCTAATTTGATCTGGTTTTGAATACATTCACTTCTAATCTAATTTCCTCTAATTGTCTTATTGAATATTAACTTATTTCATCTCATTTCATGTCACTCAGTTTATCCTCAATGCGTTGACCTCTGACCTTATCCTGTCTCCTCTGATCTTTTCTCCTCTCTCATATGATCTAACCTTCTATTGCTCTCATATGATCTCATTGCTTCTCATTCCGTCTGAAGTGGTTGACCCCTGACCTCTGAGCTGGGTGTAGGCGATGCAGCTCCACTCGCCGCGCCCACTGCCTAAGCACGTGCACTGCATCATGTGACCCAGGGTGTCGTGGCGCTTGTCCCACTTGTCGCCCACGCGGTGCATGGAGCCGTCGCTGGTGGTGCACACCTCTTCATGCGCTGCCGAGGAAGAGAGTTGAATTTTGAAATGAGTTTTGAAATGAATTTTGAAAATTGAATTCGATTTTTACATTTGAACTGTTCCTTAAAGTCACGTATCTAAAGAAATCGCTTTAAATCGTTTCGGGTAAAAGCGAATTACATTTCAAATGCAATTAACTTGAAATCAAGTGATTTCACCCCAGCGTCCAGATCATTCAGCAGGCGGACAACCAGATCCTCAGTCCTCTCCTCACTCACCAGCCATGGGACAGAAGCCGTAGTTCTCGTCGCTGTACTCGGGCGCCGTGCTGCACCACTTCATGCCGTCGCGCCGGCCGTCAGACGTGCACTCGGTGTAGTTGCGGCCATTGTACAGGAAGGGGAAGTGGCAGAGGGCGCCATTCGCGTTCCCGCCTCGGGTCGGCACGACGGCTGTGAACCACGCAAGGTGAGTTTATTTATTACATGTATGTTATTACATTTATTAGTTAATATTTAGCACCCTGCTCCTTAAAGACCTCTATCTGAATTCACTGTGCATAGTTTTGGACTAAACCCGATCGATGACGATCGTTTGAGTTCTCTCACAGTATTTCTCGCTGCAGAAGGAGTAGCGCTGGTCGGTGTCAAAGTCGGAGGTGGTGGAGCACCACAGCTGTCCGTCCGTGCGCCCGTCCAGCGTGCACGAGTAGTACGTCCTCCTGCCGTACATGAAGGGCAAAGCGCACGGCTCGCCATCTGCGTTACCGCCATACACCTGGGAGCGCGCCTCTGCACACACAAACACGCACACACACACACACACCGCAGTTCAAAGCGTCTGCTAAATGTAAATGTAGGTAAGTAGGGGTGGGGGGGGGGGGGAGGGAGAGGGGAGAGGCTATGCAGAGTCCAGGTCATCTTACCCCAGTCCTGGCAGCTGATGCCGTTGCCCAGGCAGGTGCAGATGAGCTGCTTGCTCCCCTGGGTGCGCAGCCAGCGCTGGCCGTCCCGGTACGTGGTGCCAGAGTCGGTGCGACAGGCGCCCTGGGAGGAGGGCGGGGTGACGGCTTGTATCATCACCCTGGTCACCTTCGGGGTCGCGAGGGGGTTCTCGACGGCTGTGCCTGACGTGGAGGAAATGTAGGTTCACTTTGTGGATTTACGTTCACAAACTAAACAACTAAAACAGCAACTGAACCAGATAACACAGTAAGTCAATCATTTGTATTTCCGTCTTATTCTTTCCGTCGACTCGTGTTCCATTGTGAGGCTGTCGAAGAAGCCCCGGATTCAATTTCACTCGCGTGAAATTGGACTGCTGCTCTGTGCACAATAACGCGATGCAACAACAACAACAACAACAACAACAACAACAACAACAGTCCCTAGACAGCAGAGCGCTAGTTTCACAGCCCTCACTCTGTTGGATGTTGTGTTCGCACTTCCACTCCCCGCGGCCGTTCCCGTTGCACGTGCAGCTCTGGAGGACGCCCTGCTCTGTCCTCTTGGTCCAAGTGTCGCCGATGCGGTACGAGCCCCGTGTCTCGGGATCATTACAGCGGTCTGGGGGGGGGGGGGGGGGGGGGGGGGGGCAAACCATGAATATTCAGGGGTGGGTGTGTGTGTGTGTGTGGGGGGGGGGGAGGGGTCAATGTGCATATGTGTATACGTGTGTGTGTGTGTGTGTGTATATGTATGTATGAATATGTATGTGTGTGTGTGTGTGTGTATGTGTGTGTGTGTGTGTGTGTGTGCCCAGCTCACTCTTGGTGGTTCTGGGTGTGTGTGTGTGTGTGGGGGGGGGGAGGGGTCAATGTGCATATGTGTATACATGTGTGTGTGTGTGTGTGTGTGTATGTATGTATGTATGAATAATATGTATGTGTGTGTGTGTGTGTGTGTGTGTGTGTGTGTGTGTGTGTGTGTGCCCAGCTCACTCTTGGTGGTGCAGGTGACGCGACCGTTCCCCTCCCCAAGGCAGGCGCAGTCGACCATCATCCAGCCCTGGTAGGTCTTCTCCCAGGTCTCCCCCACCACATAGTAGGAGCCCGCCCCGTCGTCATAGCAACGCTCCGCTTCACACGCACACACACACACGTAGACAAGCGACATTTTGTTCACGTAAACATAGATTGCCCTCGGTTTCCGATCAAACACTATAACTTGTGAGTGGATTTTGATGTATGTATTTAGATGGATACGGATGTTCAGATGTTTCAGTTAGCGGTGTGGGATTCAGGTTTCTGTCACACATGATGCAGGCTCAGATCAATATTCTAGCGGTGATCAATGTTCAAGCGATTGCATACCAGGAACACTGTGTTGCCCTGCACCAACACCGTTTTCCTGGAGAGAGAACAAGCCCTCAAATATTTACAACCACTTCTGAGAAATGACCTCATTAACAATGAGGGGTAAGTCCTGATCACTTTCACCGGCCGACCATCCAAAGTTGTTCAAGAACCGTATCAGATGGACAGAAACCTTCCAGGGGTCTGCGGAGTGCGGACTGACTAGAGCATGTCTTCACCTATGTCCGCAGCAGGCCTTCACAGGCACATTACAACCAAACTTGTATATGTACACTGAAGTTACAACCCAACTCTTCTTCACTTCCCTGGAGTCTGAATGTGAGCGGATGAAGGAACAGCGGCACTCCATTGCCATTGCAACTCAAATTGTGTATGTTTGCCATTGTAACTTATAACACATA
>JAOPHQ010006048.1:50000-70000 GCA_030340625.1 Merluccius polli
TTTATTCACACTGTAGGAATGTGTCTCATGGATGTTTTATTAAATGCTTCCGGCTCAGCTAATTTCAGCTCTCACAGCGCTGGCTGAAAACCTCCGCGACCAAACCGGCGGCCTGCATGAGGAACACCTCGCACCGGACCGCCAGAAGACCTTTAAATACACGGCTGGTGACTGGAATAAAGGAAGTCCAATATCAACACACACAAGGACCACTATGTTTATCATGACAGCTTTAGTTTGATTCAGATTAACAACACACAATATAATCAATAAATAAATGATATTATTATATCAATAAGGCCTGAGTGGTCCCAGGAGGAAATTCACCAGCTACCCAGCAGTATTTAAAGTAATATATCAAATAAAATATATATAAATGAATTTAAAAAATAAATAAAGCGATGAACATATTAATGCATCAATAAATATAATCCAATAATTACTAAATACTTTCACGTTTGGTACTTTAAGTATATTTTGATGCTAAAACATTTGCACTTTTACTTGAGTCACATTTTCAATGCAGGACGTGTAACAGAGTGTTTCTACAGTGTGGTATTACTTCACTAAAAGATCTGAGTACTTCTTCCACCACTGCACCCAGATAATCAAATGACCAAATATGTCATCTCTGGTCTCAGGGCCCTCGGGTCCATGTAGGGGCCCTCGAGTCCATGTAGGGGCCTCGTTGCAGCTCCCTAGTGATCAAGGCCCCTGGAGAAATTCCTACCAGTCAATAAGATAGCTAACTAACTAGAAGAGAAGAGCAGAACACACTTTATTCACAGCAGCAGCATTAAAGTACGTGCAGATCAAAGAGAACACAAATAAGAATACTACCATAAATTTATATATATATATATATATATATATATATATATATATATATATATATATATATATACAAAAACCAAAGTATGTGTGTTAACTTGAATCTAGATGTTAGTTTGGTCGAGACGAGTGGGTTGCCCCTCCGCTGCCAAAGCCACTATTACAGCGTGTTTCCATGATGTGGCTTCTCTCATTAATCCCACCGTCTCTCCGTACGGGAAGCGGCTGGGCATGAGACGTCCCTGTTCACAGCAGATCAGACACTCGGGTCATTTTCAGTAAGGAACCCTGCTGTGGCCGTCTGTCTGTCGGTCGGGTTTTCACATTCCTGATGACATCATTGCCACAGTACATACACAGAGCAAGAGCAGAGCAATGTCTGCCTGTCTGTCTGTCTGTCTGTGTTCTGGCTCTTTGGATGACATTATCACCACTACTAGCAGAGCAGACACTCTGCTGCGCAACACAGGAGCACAATTTAGTTTTTCTACGAGACAAGCGACAAAAGTGAGTGAGTGTGAGTGTAGCGAGTCTGCTGTCCCTCCACATATCAGCTGGTTGTTAGAAACCTGCAGACATAGTGCTGCCCAATCAGCTGGGCTTTGTTCCATATCTGCTATTGTCCCTCGGTGCCCCCTAGATACACACACACACACACACACACACGCACTCACTCACTCACGCACTAATACAAACACACCCACACACACACACACACACTCACGCACTAATACAAACAGAGACACACACACATGCAAAAAGACACACACACAGTCACACATACACACACACAGTCCAACACACACACACACACACACACACACACAGTTATTACACAACGGTGTGATATCTCTGGGTGACGCATCCTAACTTTCCACAGCAGCGAGAGGCAACATGGTGAGCAGACTAGAAAACACAGCCGTAACCTCCGCCTTACCCACCGCTTCCCGACTAGACAACAAAGCCCGGCCAACACACCTGGAGGGGACACCCGTCCTCCCAGCCCACCCTCACCCCACCCTCACCCCAGCCCACCCTCACCCCAACCTCACCCCCAGGTGAGGTGACTCTCTCTCTCTCTCTCTGGGAACACATAAGACACCGCAGAGGGGGGGGGGGGGGGGGGGGGGGGAGCTCTGACATGGAAACTCAGGGCTAATGGGGTGAGGAGGAGGAGGAGGAGGAGGAGGAGGATTAGGAGGAGGAGGAGGAGGAGGAGGAGGAGGAGGAGGAGGAGGAGGAGGAGGAGGAGGAGGAGGAGGAGGAGGAGGAGGAGGTATTATTTGTATTATTTGTATTATTTGTATTATATTTCCTATTTTTATTGATTTCATTCTAAAGTGTTTGAGTGGGTTTTTTTTGTGACATTTTTTTCAAGCATTCAGACATATCCCAGATTTTTCCTGGGTACACACACACACACAGTCACAGTCACACACCTCAAACACACACTTCTGAAGGCATAATGAATCAGACTCTCACAAACAAACACACATTTCCCAAAAGCGCCCACTCACCACTACGTAGACAGGTCCGCAAACAGTCTGCAGGCCAGAGCTACCTCTACCTGTGTGTGTGTGCGTGCATGCGTGCATGCCTGTGTGTGTGGTCACTGTACTCGCCGGTCATGAAGGAATTTAAGTTGCGAAAGATCAGAAAACATTGAACAGACGTTCAATCGAATACTACAGTGCGTGCAAAATAAAAATACAAATCTTTGTAGCGAGCAAGTCCTACCCTACAAGGTCTCACGTCCGCCACACTCGGTCAAATCCCCCCCCCCCCCCCCCCCTGGCTCTGCCTCGGTCCTACAGACAGACTTGGGGTCTATTTACACACGGCAGCTAACATCCACAGCCCTGAGACCAGCCAACGCTGGCCCCGTTTGCCCGGGAGGGAGGTGACCTACTGGGCTCGGATGCTGACGGAGGCCTGCGGCGGCAGCGGGGGGGGGAGGGGTTCTGTGCAGGTGCTGAGGGAACCCCGCTGCTTCGCTCCTTCTTCACCAGTAAATCCCTTTTTAAAATTAGCGCCGGCAGGCGATCATGACGTAACGGAGGATCGGCGACAACATGCTTCACAAACACCGAGGGACTTGATGTTTCAGGACATTCAAACTCTAAAATAGCAGAACAAAGAAGAAATAAGGAAATACAATAAAACATAAATAAAGGTTCACGCTAATAGGATTATTATTACAATAAATATTAGGACACACATAAGGGGCTACTGAAGGGGCACTCACACACACACACACACACACGCGCGCGCATGCACGCACACGCACGCACACACACACACACACACACACACACACACAGACTAATACAAAGAGATACACACACACACAAAAAAAAAGAAATACAATGAATAAAATAAGTTCATAAAATAAGAAAATGAAAAGAAATAAGAAAATGAAAAAAAGAAATATGTACATTAACGGGCTTCTAAATGAGGGAATATGAACATTACTGGTACCACAGTGAATTTGAACACATTACTGGTAGTGCCACAGTAAATATGAATACATTACTGGTAGTGCCACAGGGCGGGACCTCAGCCTGTCCTGGAGGATGTGGTGGTCGTGTGTGAGGGGGAATGGCAGAAACATGTGAGCAGCCAGTCAGAGCTTCATTTCCCAGCACACCGGGCTACGATTTACCGACCTGTCCACTCACACACATGCACGCACACATACACATGCATGTATGCACATGCACACACACACACACACACACACAATAATGCAAAGCAACAATGACACAACACACAAACCCAGATCAACTTACACAATAAAGCAATAAAGACACACACGCACACACACACACACACACACACACACACACACACACACACACACACACACAGATCAACAAAGCAAAAAAGACACACACACATGCACACACACATAGATCAGATCATCATAATATTCCAACACATGGCAAAAAGGGAAGTGTTAAAACCATTAAAAAGGGAAAATGATGGAAAATCTCACCAAGTGTTTTTACTGCCAGCGACTTTAGCAAATCATAATTCATACAGCAGTTCTGCCACAACTTACTGGAACCACACAGTTTACAAGAATGTTTACAAGAAACCACACAAAGACCAACCAGCAGAGAAGACCGAGCCAGAGTCTATCATCTTGTTTTCATAACGCTGGACGCATGGTCGTCATTCGCATTACATTTGTTATGACTCCAAACCAGCATGAAAATGGCAATATCCCTTTCAGAAAGTGACCTCGTCCAAAATCAGCTTTGAATAACAATCAAATATATTTCACACATGGCCAAATATGCCACGAAATGCAGTGTGTGTGTTTTGTTGTTGTTTTTGTTTGATGATACACGCATGCCAGTGGCAGCATGTGTGTTTGAGACAGTCTGTAATTACACACCGCACTCGGCCTCGGGGAGCCTGCTGATGATGTCATCGCACTTTGATTTGCGGCCTTTGTCTTTGTTTCCTACCAAAGACAACAGGGGTTATTGGGTTATACAAAATGATCTCATATGATGTCATTTTGCATTTTGGAGAAAACCAAGTAAATGTCAGAGTTTGTTTTGTTTCTGTGAAGAAATGATCAATGTCAACACATCAGAAAAAATGAATCCTCCTATGTGAAAAATGACCTGACAATAAAAACTCCTGATTTCTGATTCTGACATTACAAAATTAATTAATAAATGAATTAGTAATTTGTTAAATTAATTTCACTGCATTGGTGAGAATCATTATCGGTGATTCTATTTATCAGCCTGCTTTTATAACTTGTTATTTATTACTCATACCATAAAAATAAGTGGGTCAAATATTTATTAGATGATGTCCATCAAACCAGCCATTCACCTCCCAACATAATTCTGCCTCTGTCTGGAGCCGCGAGGATAAACAAGATGAAACACCGAGTCAGCGAACAGAATGCGTGATTCTCCGGGAATACGTCTCAACATAAACCACTGAACACTTTCACACATTCCTTAAACCATTACAGGAACTGCAGGACATTTCTCTTCTTGCTTTTTGAAACATGATTTGATACTTTCAATGTACTTTCCTAACATGAGTGGGTGTGTGTGAGAGTGTGTGTGTGTGTGTGTGTGTGTGTGTGTGTGTGTGTGTGGGTGTGGGTGTGGGTGTGTGTGTGTGTGTGTGTGTGTGTGTGTGTGTGTGTGTGTGTGTGTGTGTGTGTGTGAGAGTGAGTGTGTGTGTTTGTGCTAACACCGGACTATGTCCCAGACAGTCTGACCTAGTGGACCCCCCCCCCCCCCAGTCCAACATATTCTGCTTCCTGAGCAAACTCTGGCACCAGTTCACAGATTCATACACACACACACACACACACACACACACACACACACACATACACACACATATAATACAGCAACACAGACAGTTAGACAAACAAAAGCACACAAGAAGACATACAGAAATACACACACAGTAGACACAGAAACACACACAAACAGAAAAACACACACAAACAGAAACACACAAACCACACCTAATTGCTCCTCAGCTGTGGAAACTTGGCGGACAATGACATCATTACTGCGAGACCACTGGGTTGAATGGGAAAACGTTGTCCACACTACACACACACACACACACACACACACACACACACACACACACAGATCAACACACACACACACACACACACTCACAGTGACACAGACATAGACAATCACACACACACATACACACAGATGCATCCACCAACATGCACAAAGACAAACACATGCACACACAGAGAGTTGTGTTGTTTCTGGGCTCTTAAAGGGCCCCTATTTTACCACCAGGTGTCAGTGTGATTAGCCATTACAAGCCATTTCAAAATTGTGATGTCACTAGAGGGTAGTGACATCACAATTTTGAAATGGCTGTGGGAGTGTCCACCCAGATTTATGATGTAGACTGATCCCGATCAGTCTACCATCCAACCCAGTGGACTGAACCAACTGGTGATGAATGGCTGATCATCATACATCTGGGTGGACACTCCAACCTGTGATGTCACTAGAGGGTAGTGACATCACAATTTTGAAATGGCTTGTAATGGCTAATCACACGCACACCTGGTGGTGAAATAGGGGCCCTTTAATCATTTCCTCTCCATGTGATGCAGGGATTACATGAAGTGTCTCCTACTGCCAGCTCTAAGTGCAGCAACATGTCACAAAGCACCCATACTGCCAGCTATAAGTGCAGCAACACAAAGCGCCTGTACTGCCAGCTATAAGTGCAGTCAGCAGAGTTGACTGCCTGGTTGGACAAGCTGCTGCTGTGTTTTCCTCTCTTATGAAAACACTGATGCTGTTCTTATAGCTTCCTGAATTTAACAGGCATTAGAGGATTGAGCACACACACACTTATAATATTATGTTTGCCTATGTGTTTGTTTTTGTCTGTGCAGAGATGTGTGTGTGTGTGCGTGTGCGTGTACATACATATGTGTGTGCCTATGGTGATGTATGTACAGATTTTTAAGTTTGTGTAGATAATACAGTGTGTGTGTGTGTGTGTGTCTGCGTGCATGCGCACAAGCGTGTGTGTGTGTGTGCGTGCGTGTCTGCGTGCATGCGCGGGTGTGTGTATGTGCATGTGTGTGTGCCTGCGTCCGTGCATGTGTGTGTGTGCATGTGTGTGTGTGCATGCATGTGTGTGTGCATTTTTGTGTGTGTGTGTGTGTGTGTGTCTGCGTGCATGCGTTTGTGTGTGCGTGCATGTGTGTGTGTCTTCGTGCAAGCGTTTGTGTGTGCATGTGTGTGTGTGTGTGCATGTGTCTGTATGTGTGTGTGCGTGTGGTTGTCTGCGTGCATGCGTGTGTGTGTGTGTGTGTGTGTCTGCGTGCATGCGTTTGTGTGTGCGTGTATGTGTGTGTGTCTTCGTGCAAGCGTTTGTGTGTGCATGTGTGTGTGTGTGTGCATGTGTCTGTATGTGTGTGTGTGTGCGTGTGGTTGTCTGCGTGCATGCGTGTGTGTGTGTGTGTGTGTGTGTGTGTGCGTGCACCCATTAGTCCTGTTCAACTCTTTATGTTTACATCTCAACTCTCACTTCTCTTTTCTTCCACCGTATCAAATCTCTTTATCTTATCACATCATGATGTCATCAACTGTCTAAACACTCGCCTACATCTGGTCTCCCTCTCTGCCAACACTACTTCAGCTCACTGTATTCTTGGCAGCCGCCTTTTAAAAAACATATGCCTTCAGTCCGGGTGAGACACAGTACTGGGGTGTCTTCAGATGAACACAGTGTGTTGTGTTGTGTTGTATGGCATGTGTTGTGTTGTATGTGCTGTATTTTGTGTCACATGGTGTGTGTTGTATTGTATTGTACTGTGTTGTATTTGTTGTATTGTGTGTTGTATGAGTGGGTTAGGGTTAGTAGGGTTACTGTGTAGCATTGTGTGTGTGTTGTATGATGTGTGTGTGGCATCGTGTGTCGTAACACGTGCCGTGTCGTACATAGTGTGTACATAGTGTGCTGTACTGCGATCGGTCGAACCGCTGATCAGATCTGTACGATGGAGCCGCCTTCTGTCTGGCTCTAAAATCAGACCTTATACAAACACCAGCCTCTTCCAAATATATCAACGCCACCGCCCCCACCCTGGCCCCGCCTGCGGGCCAGCGCCATTCATCAGCTCTGTGTACACATGTAGCCCTGTATACATCACCAGCAGGCAGAACACATCACTGAGCCCCCCCCGCTCCTCCTCGCTACACCCGCCCCGGCTCCTCTCGCTGGGGGGGGGATAGATGGGGAAGAGAGACAGGGGAGACGTGGGGGAGTGCTGTAAATGTCTGCAGTAGGAAGGGTGTGTTCTGGCCGAGGTAACTGATCAACACGCGGCGGAGCAGAGGGCTCAGAGCAGACAGAACACAGCTGGACTCGCTGAACCGCTCGCCACATTAAAAGCCGCCGGAGGCCGTGTTAACCTGCCCTCCATAGTGGAGTTAGTATGCACGCCAAGCGTAGGAGAGAGACGGTAAAACGAGAAAGAGACGGCTGCGATGTGGCCGAGGTGAGAGAGAAGAGTACAGCTTGACCCCCCCCCCCACACCCACACACACACACACAGGCACACTCAAATCTACACAAATGAACAGATCACACACACCCACAAACCACAAATCTACACAAATGCCACATGAACTCATCTGTACACAGAAATGACAGACTATGTGTGTGCTGACACACTATAACACATACATAAATAACCAAGAGTATGCACACACACAAACCCTCCCATTTGACTTGAGAGAGCCTCTCTAACACACACACGCACACGCACACGCACACACACACACACACACACTTGGCACCGTCACAGAGCCGACAGCACTCAGACGGCTGACGTCTGTTTCTGCAGCGTGAGAAGTTCACAGCAGGAGGAGACCACTGCTGGTATAACACCACAACACATCCATGACTTTCTTAGACGTTTCAACCATTTTCAGGGGCGTATCTCTGGTTTCAGCTGTGGAGGGGATTGGGATTTGGATTTGGGGTAAGGGTTTTCCTTTTAGGCTTAGGTTTCGGGGTTTATTTTTTTGTTTTAGGGTTTGGTTTTAGGGTTAGGGTTTCCTATTATGATTAGGTTTGAGGGTTTGGTTTATTGTTCTCGGGTTTGGTATTAGAGTCAGGGTTTCCTATTAGTGTTAGGTTTTAGGGTTTGGTTGATGGTTCCAAGGTTAGGTTTTAGATTAGGGTTTGGTTTATGCTCTAGGGTTTGGTATAAGGGTAAGGTTTTAGAGTTTGTTTATGGTTCTGAGGTTTAGTTTAGGGTTAGGGTTTGATGTTAGAGTTTCCAAATAGGGTTAGGGTTTAGGGTTAAGGTTACGGTTTCCAATTAGGGTTAAGGTTATCTTTAGGGTTTCATATTAGTGTTAGGGTTTCATATTAGTGTTAGGTTTAGGGTTAGGGCTAGGTTCTTGTGTGTACTACCACTCACTGTAATGTTAAAGGGTGTCATATTAAGGTTAGGTTTTCATATTAAGGTTAGGTTTTTCATATTAGGGTTAGGATTTCATATTCGGGTTAGGGTTGTAGTTTGGTCGTAGAGACATTTTTGTTGGCTCCGGCCCCACTAATTAATGGACGCCCATTCCAACAGAACCAACACAACATTTCTACGTCAACCGGAAATAGCAGAAACAACTTCTGTACTGTGCACACGGCTGTATCTCCGGAATGGAAAGTCGCAATGACTCAGGACCAAGACTGGCGTGTTCAGCTTCCTCATAAACCATCAGACATACGTCGGTTCTGAGTCTTTCCGACATTCGGAAAAAAGTTATTAAAGATAAACTAGCTACAACTCACCCTAATGTTAAAGGGTGTCATATTATGGTTAGGGATTCATATTAGGATTAGGGTTACGGGTTAGGGGTAATAACCAAAATGAGCCCTTTGAGGATGAGCCCTTCTTGAATAACTTTTGTTCTGATGGTCGTAGAGACTTTTTAGTTGCCTCCATCCCAAATAATTAATGGACGCCCATTCCAACGAAATGAAAGACAATGTTTCTACATAAACCGGAAGTACCAGAAACAATTTCCGTACCCTACGCACGGCTGTATCTCCGGAACAGAAGGTCGCAGTGACTCGCGACCAAGACTGGCGTTTTCAGCTTCCTCATAAACCATCAGACAGACATCAGCTCTGAGTCTTTCCGACCTTCAGAAAAAAAAAGTTATTAAAGAAAAACTACCTACCACTCACCCTAATGTTAAAGGGTTTCATATTAGGGTTAGGGTTTCGGAATCGGAAGGTTGCAATGACTTTCCGACCTTCAGAAAAAAAGTTATCAAAGAAAAACTAACTACCACTCACCCTAATGTTAAATTACACAAAATTGATTGGGTTTGGTTGACGGTTTCAAGGTTTGGTTTTAGGGTTAGGGTTTCCTATTGGGGTTAGGTTTTAGGGTTTTGTTCATGGTTCTAGCATTTACTTTTTGGATTAGGGTTTGGGTGGGAAATCTAAAAAGTGTCAAAATGTAGACATCTAATAACCATCTACAAATGTATAAATATAGACCTCTTAAAAGCATTGAAATATAAACTTTCAGAAGAAGTTGGTGATTGTCCAGTTCATTTCAGATCTGATGACGGGAGAGATTGCCGATTTGGCAGACCCGTCGTTTTGCTTTGTAAGAGGAGGACAGAGATGATTTAGTTCATTTTAACACTATGTCTCTAGCGTCCCTAATAAAAACTACACCTATGCAGATAGAGCTAGGCGAGAGAGAGAGAGAGAGAGAGTGAGAGTGAGAGTGAGAGAGAGAGAGAGAGAGAGAGCGAGAGAGAGGTACAGTATGCCACTGATAGTATTGTTCTATTCAGACTTTACAGGATGTCACGTGCACGGAAAAGGCGTGTGCACGTGACATTTGTACCATTAATCTTGGGCAGACATCAGACACTGTTGCCTCGGTCACGTCTGGAGTAATCATTATCCGTTCCGCCAATGAATCTAACACACACACATACGCAAACGCTCAACCTAATAGATGAAGTTCAACATACTTTGGCAGTGGCTACAATAAGGCCCCTGCAAGAAAATAAATAGACATAAACATAAATAGACATAAACATAAACACATCTGTTGAGCCTCGCTATCCCATCACCGGTTCTCTCTCCTGTCCCCGGACTCTGTGGCTCCGATACACCCAGGTGTGCACACCGTCTCCTCTGTTGTTCGTTCCTTGTGTCTCATTTGTTCCTTGTTGTAAACCTGGGATTTTACTCTGTGCATTGTCCTTCGTCCCTTGAAAAGTGCACATCAAATGTATTATTATGATTATGATTATGATTATTATAGTGCGGTGCCTGTTCAAAACGTGCCTGTTCGGAACAGGCTGATTGCTTAGCCTCCGGTGTCGCTGCTTGCAGCTTTCTGGTGAACCGCTCATCCAAACAACTTCACACTTCGTACTGCACTTCCTTAGGTCCTGAGCAATACACCTGCTAAGTGTGAAGTCGCTTGGATTGGATGGAACGGTTGTTGAGAAGGACAGCGAGATGAAGGACAGCGAGACATACAGAGACTCCTTCTATTAGTTAGACAACCACCCAAGGACGGGGCCCTTGGGGGACGCCGCCCGGTCCAGTTGGCTTATGTTGGGATGGGAGATGGTTGTTTAATGTTTGTGTGCGTGTGTGTGTATGTGCAGGGGGGGGGGGGTAATACATGTTCTCTGGCATCACCTGTGCTAACAGAGGGGCTGGCGGCCGTCCTGTAAACCCATTAAGATCCAGAGCGCTTTCCCTCCCAGAGATTAACTGCATCAGGCCGGGCTGTCGGGCCCCAGGCCAGGGAGGGAGGCTGGGAGAGAGAAGTTCAAAACTTTGCGATGAGATAACGTGCAGGTCGACGCCCGCTCCTCCGCAGTCGGTCCCGGGGTCAAGAGACGGTCCGGCTGAATCCAACTTTCTGAGATTTATATCAGTAAACATGTCGGGATGTGTGTATCTTATATTACATATCGCAGACACTTACCCTCCCTGTACCACACACACACACACATAAAAACACGTGCATGCACACACCCCTCTTGACAAGGGGTGGGAGAAAGCAGGAGAACTGCTGACTGTTGGCCAAATCAGTATAAATCACCCACCTTAAAGTCCACGTAAAGCAAAAGTAAATATGTGTTTTGAGTTTGTCACACCATAGAAAAATGTGTTATTAACCACCCAGCCAAATTTGAATGATTAAAAAAGTCGGCAAGTATATAAAATTAGGTTTCAAAATTGTGAGAAAATAAGCATTATTCTCTGCTCTGAGGCGCTGGGGGCGTGTCTGCTGAAGGTGCTAAACCATGCCCATTCGCGCATGGAGGGGGGCAGAGCATCTCTCAACTATCAAATAATAACTGTCAAACTAATGTCAACTAAGTGTCAAACTCGCGTTTGAGCGTGACAAGCAGTGAGACAACTGTGCTCTGGTTGTTAGGGGCGGGGCAATGCTGAGGGGGATCGCAGTGTGTCATCACGTGCCCCTTAAGCCCCGCCCAGAAAATCTTCCTCTTTCACTTCCTCAATCCGAAAGGTCACACACCAGACTGACACACTGTACTGTGGAAACTGCAGTTTTAAGAGTTCAGGGGTCAGAGTTCAAACTGGGGGCTTGGGGGCTGACCACCTTGTACAACCCAAAACACCTAGTTATGAGTTTAGAGTTGATGCGTATTGGAGGCATTGTGTTGTGATATACACTAATACAGGTGTTGCATCATTGGAAAATGACAAAAATTAAAATAATGCAATGTGTTGCTGCATTTATTGTATATGTTATGACTTTAGCAGGACTTCCTCATCCAATACGGGCGTACAGCCCTCTCCTGTCCGTTAGTTATACCATCTGCTGAATAAAAATGATGTAAGCGATGAAACTGCTTTTGAAGTGTCCTCCGTCTGCGCTTTAGTTTGATTAAAGAAAAACATGAACAGTGTTTAAAGTCAGCGCGTGCGTGTCTTCCATTAACAAGGACTGCAGGAATGTTTTCACAAGCGTTGAAAGGGAACGTTCATCACAATATTAAGTACTTTTTCCAGTTATGACCTTCCACAGAAATTCTTTCAAAGTCTCCAAAATGGATTGCAATAAAGATACTCTTTCCTTGGCTATTTTGTATGAAATCTTCACTGCACCGTAGAAACTTATATGGGGGGTGGGGGGCAGCTATGCTCTTATGAAATGACTAGTGCAGCATCTAGTGGTCTGAATTGGTATGAAACTCATCCACCCACCCACCCACACACCTAGAAAGCAACCGTTAATGTAACTATTGCAGGTACAGATTACGATGACACAATATGCATCGTTTGCATTAAGTTTTGTATCATTATGAAAATAATCGTTTAGGATTAATTGGACTCTGGTAGCTTGTTCTTCCACGCAAGGGCCCATGAAGAGAACTGCGCCGGCACTAAAGCGATGAGTTTCGCCTTTTTCTGCGGCCACTCTGGGCACACTTCAGGTTGAAAATGTATTTTCAGAGGAAATTTTCTTTTGTTTTAGTCTCACAAATCAGAATCACTAATCTAAAGTCTGATGGCAGACAAGCTCAGAACTGGGTGAACGGGGCCTTTCACTTTCTTTCGCTTCATAGTCGTTTCCGCCAATCATGTTGCTTGTATAAAGGTTTCAAATCAACACCGTAGACTGGCCACTGTAGAAATACACTTAAAATCCACTTCTGAAAGCTACATCCTCAAGCGGATGAGTTTCTCTTCAGTAAAATATCTCCGTAATGAAACAGGAAACAAGGCGTAACTCCGCCCCTTGAAGTTGTTGGTTTTTGGGGGACCAAGACCAAACACAATAAGGCCAGAAGTCATACTTCCATACACACATTTATTCTATATAAAAGAAAAGCAGAGCATTGCGTCGATATTAACAGTTGAGAACAGACAGAGCGGTCACTGGAAGACCACTGTATCCAACATGGCCGCCAGGCACTGGACAATGTTGGAGGTCATCAGCACGTCCACATGCTCCTCCAGGTGTCTCTTGGGGTCCTGAGGGAATGACATCATTACATCATTACATCATTAGATCCAACACAAGACAACTGCTGAAAGACATTGTGACCTAGGGCTGAAACTAAGTTATTTTCATAGTCCATTAGTCTAATGCTAATCCAACATTTTGTTCTAGAACATGGCATAAATAATAGCAAACTACATCATAAGTTACCAAAGTGATGTCTGAAATTTGCTAAAGGCAGCCAAGAAAAACTAAAAGTAATTTTATAATAATTCATGAACCAAACATTTTAATTTCTGAAGCATCAAGCAGCATTTGGTATTTGTACTTGATAAAGGACCTGAACGATTACTCAATTATAAAAAAAAAAGTGATTCGAATAATTATCTGTCGACCAACTAATCGAATAATCGACTCATCGTTGCAGCCCTATTGTGATCCGAGTTCTACTGTTGCTTCTCCTGTTGCCACGGACACAGTCCAATGTAAGCAAGAGCCCATCTAGCTGCATGCAGACGGGTCCAGGAAAATACTTCCACCCTCTGATGCTTACATTATGAACAAATCAGACCACATTCTCACCTGTTTCCCAACGTTCTTGATGGCCAACTGTTCCGGCGTCATCTTGTCTTCCTCCTCCACCGCCTGCGAGGTCAAATGTTAACATTTACTGTTTTCATCAGCATGGACTCTGGAATCTCCTCCCCTCTCCCCTCCTCCTCCTTCACAACACATCTTCAGTCTTTAGCATCCCCTCACAGTTGACAGGTTCAAGATGGTAAAGATATCGAGGTAGAATGTTCGATGGAAGAATGTTCCAGTAACCCGGTTAGTGCTTTGCTATAAAAAGTTAGGCTAGTTAAAAAAATGTTAGGGTCACACAAAGACCTTTAGAGGCACACAAACACATGCGTGTTCATTAAGGAATGGCTTTTTTGCTCATCACTGAAACATCACATCCCTCAAGTCGTAGTAAAATAATAATAATCCAGCTCTATTCGCATATGCGCGCAAAAGGTTAGCATAGAGCCCTGCAGGTAGCGGTTGTAGTTTTCCGGTACCTTGTTGTAGTTCTTTGCCAACTCCAACATCTCCTTGACAATGTTCTCATTGAGCTTGCAGTGCTCACTGTAGTCCGTCAGGGTCAGGCCCTCCATCCAGCTCTTCTTGTGCAGGTTCAACAGCATCTACACACCACAGAAACGCACATGTAGTGTCATGTGACCAGTGTCCAATCAGACACAGCACCATGTAGCGTCATGTGACCAATCAGACACAGCACCATGTAGTGTCATGTGACCACTGCGTCCAATAAGACAAAGCACCATGTAGCATCATGTGACCACTGTGTCCAATCAGACACAGCACCATGTAGCGTCATGTGACCACTGTGTCCAATCAGACACAGCACCATGTAGCGTCATGTGACCACAGTGTCCAATCAGACACAGCACCATGTAGCGTCATGCGACCACTGTGTCCAATTAGACACAGCACCATGTAGCGTCATGTGACCAATCAGACACAGCACCATGTAGCGTCATGTGACCACTGTGTCCAATCAGACAGCACCATGTAGCGCCATGTGACCACTGCGTCCAATCAGACACAGCACCATGTAGTGTCATGTGAACACAGCGTCCAATCAGAGGTTAGTGTTGTGTGATCCAGACCTTCTGCTCCAGCTCGTTCTTCCTGTAGTTGATGGTGATGGAGTAATAGTGTCTGTTCAGCCCGTGGATCAGAGCCTGGAGATGGAGACAGAACAAGAGACTTAACTAAACACACCGAGAAAATATGGGGATGTGACCTTTAGTCACATATTAACCAGCTAAAGAGCTCCCATTCAAATGCAATTGAGTGTCACAGCAAAAAAAGTAGAGGACAGTAATAGGACTTTAAAAGGATACGTATATACAGCATCCACCCACCCACCCACCCACCCACACACACACCCACACACACACACACACACACACACACACACACACATATATCTTATATACAAAATATGAGTAGTAGAAATGTACATGGTCATTGGCCTTTGGATCCAAAGTGATTTGAACATTTAAAGCGTATCTTCTCCAGGTGATATCAGGGAGAGCTCACCTGGATGGAGGGTTTGTTGAGGTGACCCAGGTTGGATGTGGTCTGTCGGGGTTCGTGACCCAGAACCATCATGTTGGCATTGATCAACCTGAAGGCATCGATCACCACCTGGAGAGATCAGATCACAATCTGATCAGTTCTACTGGGGAACAATAGAAACACAACCAAACACCTACCTAGTAGCACCAATCAATATTGACTGAACAAGACATTCTTGAAACTGTACTTTTGGTCAAGAATCAATAGAATACATAGTTCAATCCCATTAAATATAGATCTCTATTGTGATATTTATTTATATAAGAGAAAGGGAAAAAGAAGGACAGCGAGAGATGAGATAAAAAAAGAGACAGAAAGCAAGATAGAAAGAGATCAGAAAGTGCAAGAGACAGACGGCTCCTACCTTTCCCTTGACACTCTGGATGGGGTCGACCACCACGGCGACGGCACGCTCAGACAGCGCCTCGAAGCTCTGCTGTGTGTTGATGTCCACGCCAGACAGCCAGCAGCCAAACCCGGGATGACTGTGGTACCAGCCGACCACCATCTCAGGCCTGCCCACACACAAAGTGACAAGCCACAGTTAGGACAGAGACACCACACACACAGTGACAAGCCAAGGTTAGGACAGAGACACCACACACACAGTGACAAGCCAAGGTTAGGACAGAGACACCACACACACAGCAACAAGCCAAGGCTAGGACAGAGACAACACACACACAGCAACCAGCCAGGGTTAGGACAGAGACACCACGCATACACACCGTGACCAGCCAGGGTTAGGAAAGAGACACCACACACACAGCGACCAGCCAGGGTTAGGACACAGACACCACACACAGCGACTGGCCAGGGTTAGGACAGAGACACCACACACACACACGACCAGCCAGGGTTAGGACAGAGACACCACGCACACAGCGACCAGCCAGGGTTAGGACAGAGACACCACACACACACGACCAGCCAGGGTTAGGACAGAGACACCACACACACAACGACCAGCCAGGGTTAGGACATAGACACCACACACAGTGATCGGCCAGGGTTAGGACAGAGACACCACACACACACGACCTGCCAGGGTTAGGACAGAGACACCACACACACAGCGACCAGCCAGGGTTAGGACAAAGACACCACACACACAGCGACCAGCCAGGGTTAGGACAGAGACACCACACACACAGCGACCAGCCAGGGTTAGGACAGAGACACCACACACAGTGACCAGCCAGGGTTAGGACAGAGACACCATACACACATAACCAGCCAGGGTTGGGACAGAGACACCACACACACACGACCAGCCAGGGTTAGGACGGAGACATCACACACACAGCGACCAGCCAGGATTAAGACAAAGACACCACACACCCATCCATGGTTGTTTAATTCACCAAACACATTTACCAAAGCCAGATTTAATCAAAGCTATGTTTTCTCAGGCCACGTCTAGAATTGTCTAGGTTTTTGAGATGTTTGATATCGTCTTGTTATGTTATACCTAGGTGTTTTTTTTATCATTTTGTATTGTTTTTCACAGAAGAACAGTCTATCACACATTTTAATATACAAGCTCCTTCTAAAACAATAAAGTTTGGTGCATTCAGCAAGCCGGCTCAGCATGAAACAAAACATGTGTTTACGGAGCTGATCGTCGTGCTCTGTGACTAGAAAAGGACAAGACGTGCGCTAACCCTGTTTTCACCAGCTGTCTTCTTTAGCTAAGCTTCCCTACATCATTTACACATATTAAACAATAGCCGCCAGCCTAGAAACCGCCAGATTCGCTCATCTATGTTCTGGTGGTGCATCCTCTATCTATCCTGACCGATGAGGCACGGCTACATGCACGCACGGAAAGGTCCCTGCCCGACTATGAGAAGGAGTTCAGGAGATCTACATCACCTGCCAGTCTGCTTCAGCATGTCCAACATCTTGGCCTGAAACACGGGGTCCACGGCCTCAACACTCACACCCTGTCACAGAGAGGCGCCGTGTTAGAGAGGATCACATCACATAACAGCAGGAAGGTACATTACTACACATTAGGGGTGCCACGGTGAGGAAATCGGTTAATATAATTGTGCCGTAACACCGGTGTTACCGATTACACCGGACATTTTACTGTGATCTTTAATGTTAGATTGTTAAGCCTACTTCCCCTTACTTTGTACAAAATGAAAGCTTAGAGAGTTGGTTAATTCTTATAAAACAGGTGACGGCTTGGCGTACATCCATTGGCGATTTTAGGGTTTTAAAACAGGGGGTGCAATGGGCGTATGTAAAATAAACGGCAAAAGTCAACAGGCTTTTCAAAATGCACAACACAGACCAACAGAGAAAAAAACCCACAAATTAACGGGCTTGGTCTGTACAAACACACAGAGTGGTCGGGGGACCTCAACGACCTGCCGCAAGTCACATTTTCAAGACATGTTTTCCTACCTTGTTTGTGGTGTAAAAAAACAAGACGGTTATAGCCCACCTGGTGACACGTGGTTTATTATGACGACCGATCGCAATCAAAATAATGCTACCGGCACACCCCTGGCGCTAATACGCAAAAAAAAAAAACTAAATGGGTTTTAATTCTATTAAAAAAAAAACGACGGTGTGGGCAGTGGGCAAGTGATTTAATCGGTGTATGCCTGAACACTCTAACACTGACTACCGCAGCAAGCCTACTACACATCACCAGGTGAATGCAGTGAACATGTACAAACTCAGGTATTTATAATCAATACTTTCTCCATTTGCAGTTTATGTTTTCATTTTCACTTTGAATTTCATGTCTAAAATCAAAAATGTTTAAATATTTTAAGTCGACTTTTTTAGCATCTTTATTATCATCCATTAACTACATATCGAAATGTGAAAACTAAAAGACACTGAAGACCTTGGTGGTCACGTAGATGTACACTACAGCGCACTAGTAGGGTACGTACCGTTCCTGACTGCGGCATGGCGAACACGTCGATCACTCGTACTGTGTAGTCATCCACAAACTCCCCCAGCATCAGACCCATCACCTCCATGGGTACGCCCGCACGCCCGTGTTTCAGCATCTAGCGGACCACAAGAGACACAGGTTGCTGTTAGTTGCCGTTATGACTTAATCAAAGTAAAATGAAACCGCGCTGTGAAATGTCCACTCTTTTCAGCACCATGACAGCTCGTACACCTGTCCACCTGAACCACACCAGTTCAGCACCACGGCAGCGTGGACAGTTCCACGCTGCCGTGGCTACACAGGATCTGCTGATGTAGCTTCGTCTCAGTTCCGGTCTAAAACCTGCCCAGTCAGTGTGGTGGCAGCACATGGCAGTTGACAATATATATATCCCTATTTTTGAATGCCCTTTTTTTATAGAATTGTTAACAGAAATTAAAATGACAAAGAAAAGCCACATCTCTCCAGCGCCTTCCTTTCAATTCACAACACGCGCCCAGGGAGGCTACAGGCGCGACTGCGTTCTCAGGACAGAGGCTGAGGAGGATCTTCAAACCCAGTCCATCAGGATGCTTAGTGAGGACATTACCTAAGGCCTGCCATCAGTATTAGTATCACTCATTATCTTCCCCAACACCATCACTTTACAAAATGTGCGTCATTCAGACATATTCATATACACTAATACATGTACTTATGTTCACTCTCATTACTTTCTTCTCAATATGTACTACCCAATTTACTATTCTAATTGCACGATCAAAAGGAATATACAATGCAACATTTTGCTACACGTTTTTGAGCATAATCGTATACGTGACAAATATGTTCAATGAATTGAATTACGATTCACTGAGAGAGGATGTGATTGGTTCTCACCTTGAGCAGTGCTAACGAGGAGATGTACACCTGTTCTGCCGTGTCGACCGCTGGGGCGTCTGTTGGGGGACCCTTGGGTGGACAATCAGGAAAAGCAAGCAGTTTAATAACAGTAGTTTTAATAATAGCATTGATAACACCCTAATGGTTGAGGGGCGTGACTCCCAGTCGAAAGGTTCTGGGTTCGTATTCCAACGTCCGCAGTCTACCTCTGGGAATCCTTGAGCAAGATGCCCGAATTCCCCGCGAGCCGCTTTGGAGAAACATGTCTGCTAAATGACTAAAAACAGTACTACATAGCACTCAGGATGTCGCAGGCCGAGGCCTCGTAAAGGCACAAAAAGGTGTGAGCCCATTTCTATTTAATGGTAAAGTTGTTCGCTGATGGCTTGACAGAAAAGTGTATCAATGTCCCGAGTCTGACAATGGGGCGTTTAACACAATCGCAGTTAAAACCTTTCAGAGGTTTTTCTGGAGGACAGACACCCACCTGGCCGAGCCCTGGCATCCCTCCTCCGAGCCGCAGCAGCCGATCCATGTTGGAATCTGCTTCAGAGAAACAGAGGAAGCAGATTATTAGGTTTTCCTACTCCAACAGTACAGGGTCTGGTGGTGGACAGGGAGGTGGACCCACAGCTCCAGGTTCCGGGTTCGAACCCCGCAGCCGTCCTGCAGGCATCATTAATGACCTCATCACCTACCCCTTAAATCACATAA
>JAOPHQ010006048.1:72500-77500 GCA_030340625.1 Merluccius polli
ACACCCCTATCGCCGGGGAAAATGGTTTGGCCTGTAGTAGGTGGGGACTGTGGAGCCGTCGGCAGGACGTCGGCAGGACGTCGTAGATCAATGAACGGGACCGTCGGTTCGGTCCATCCGGAGATAGAGACATAGATAGAGATAGAGATAGATTAGGTAGATGTGTCAGTGCCCATGTAGATTAGGGAGGGTCCTTTCCTTTTAAAGGCTTGATTTTTTTTTGTTGTGTTTCTGAGGGTGTTTTTTTTCTCCTCTTGTTTCCTCTGGGCGATGCGGATGTTTTAACGGGATGGACTATTAAAGAGAGAGAGAGAGAGAGAGAGAGAGAGAGAGAGAGAGAGGGGAGGGAAGAGCCGTACCTACCGTGTTGTGTCGTGTTGTCTGCTCCCATTAAAGAGGATAAAATAAAACCCCAAACTAAAAAACCACCAGGATGATCTTTGCAAATACCGGCAACCCGCTGAAGACGACCAACCGAAAGCAGGTAGGCCCAGAGAGAGAAAAAAAAAATGGGGAAAAGGGGAAATTATCCATCCTGTGTGTGTGTGTGTGTGTGTGTGTGTGTGTGTGTGTGTGTGTGTGTGTGTATTGATTGTCTTTTTTTTGTGTAGCTTCTTGGTTTTTTAACCTCCAGGATGGGCTTTTATTTGGACGAGCGGTGTGGGAAAAAAAGCAGATATAACTTAATCCTTTCATGACATTGGAAAGCCCTTCTCTGCTGCTCCGATACGGAGAGGGGCGATATATCGCGATATATATAACCTCTAAATATATCGCCAATAGCCCCCCCCCCCACCCCCCCCCCCCCCACCCATGACTGCTAACAAGACAAAAGACTTACACAGCCTTAACAACTACTGCTTTTAACACCGTGTCTGGATGTGGATGTGGTGCTGGACGTGGGATCAGGATCAGGCTGGGGAAGGTGATCCCACGTCCACATAGGATGATGATCCTCATCCGGCCATATGTTTAAATGACTTCTTCTCTCTCTCCCCCCCCCCCCCTCCCTCTCCCCCCCCCCCCCCCCCCCCCCCCCCCCCCCCATCTCTCCCATCTCTCTCCCATCTCTCCTCCCTATATACCGCTCCTGTCATGGTGGATGCCACACAGGGATCAGGGGGGGGGGGGGGGGGGGGGACAACTCCATGTATTATTGAATACATCCTACACTAAACGGCCTTATGTATCCCCATTACATACACATTCATTACATGTCATTACATAGACACATTACATTAGACATAGGTTACACAGGTTATCCATCTTCATCTCCAATTTGGGCCAGAGGAGCCCCCCCCCCCCCCATTGCTCTTATTCAAAGCTATTATGCGATTGTAACTGGTAATATTGGTGTGTGTGTGTCATAGGTACAGAGACATTGTCTGTCCCAGTGGACCCGGTATTGTGATATTAGCACAGTATGCTTTCCTCCAATGGTGTGCTTCAATGACTGATTCCATGTGGCTTTGACACTGTTTCACTGCTGTTGACGTCATCCAGGAACTCACTAGGATGTGTTGTGTGTGTGTGTGTGTGTGTGTGTGTGTGCCTGTGTGTGTGTGTGCATGTGTGTGTGCGCATGTGTGTGTGTGTGTGTGTGTGTGTGTGTGCATGTGTGTGTGTGTGCATGTGTGTGTGTGTGTGTGTGTGTGTGTGTGCATGTGTGTGTGTGTGTGTGTGTGTGCGCGTGCGTGTGTGTGTGTGGTGTGTGGTTTAGGGATGGACTTGTGGGTTATGGGGTACATGACCGAGACACTTGGTAGTAGTGACCTACTCACACAATCACCCGACTGACCACAATACACGATTCTGGTTTCTAAGATGGAGACGCTTCTCATAAAATCCTCACAGAAGACTGTTCTAGTATTTGGATTTGCGTTGCACTCACAGCCATCGATGCATGCGAGGATCTCGTTGCAGTCCCTTAACCTACTCCTTCACCTTGACTTGGTGCTGCCAGGCCTCTGTCACTTTTATTAAACTAACAACTAGGGGTAATGCGAATGCTTTTCAGTCTGAGTCATGAATTTGTGCACGAGATGGCACTACAATGGTGCCAGGGTAAGTTTTAAAAGTCCTGAACATCGAAGACGAAACATGAAGAGAACATGAAAAATACTACACGTATCTGTACAGGATACTTGACCCTGCTGTGTTTGCTCAGGGCTTGCATACTAGACCTGCCTATATGTATTCAAGTAATACATGATACACAAACCACAAAGTGACTCGACCTGCCTGCGTGTTGTCCTCACACTCACTAACCTTCGGGATAAAGCCTTCCTGGTGGATTCTACATTATTAGCAGTAGCTTTGGCTCAAGCTAGTCTGTTGCTAGGAACAGGGCCGTGCCTAAAAGCTTGTCAAAAAAAGCTGTGTGTTTGTATTTTACCTATCGTCTGAGTGACTAAGCGGCCCCATCATGTCCACAATGAACACCCAATGCTTTCATTTATTGACCTGGCATGTTTACATGTTTACAGCAGACCAAGTATGCAATGATAGCAACATCATGTGTGATTGGCTACTAAGACTAAGGTGTGTGTGTGTGTGTGTGTTCCTACATTAATACACTTGAGCTAATTTTGGTTTGTGTAATAAGATAAGAGCTCCTTATAAAACTGTGTGGAATGTGTTGTGTGTAATATTGTGTGTATTGTTGTGTGTTATTGTGGTTGTAATGTGTGCATGTGTTACAATAAACGGATGTGGTTTCCTGAATTTCCAGTGTACGGAACAGCTGACTCATGTCCACATGCGTCATCCGACACCCTCAAACTCTTGCAACTTCCTGAATCTGACAGGCAATACTAAACTTATTCAGCTAGAGAGTAAAAATAGTTTACATTTCATGTTGTCCAATACACGGCCCTTATATGCTAATACATGTTAGCGTGTATGTTAGCGTGTCCAACTGTGTTGGAGCCCACTGTAGCCCGGCGGCCTGCACAGTGTCTGACCGTTTCCTGTGTGCTTCCTGTTTCCTGTAGTCGTACCCCATGACTCCGCCCAGCCCCAGCAGCAGCAGTAACAGCAGCAGCACCGGCTGGGAACAGCTGAGCAAAACCAACCTGTACATCCGAGGGTTACCCCCGGCCACCACCGACCTGGACCTCATCAAGCTCTGCCAGCAGTATGTATCACATACACATAGAGTGTGTGTGTGTGTGTGTATATATATATATATATATATATGCACATATACTAGGGGTGTCACAATTTTGATTTTAAATCAAAATCAACCGAAACCTTTCGATCATCGAAGCAGGATCGACGGGATTGAAAAGCTGTGTTTGTGGGGCTGTCATTTAGTGGCCCTTCTTTTTTTTGTGTTAAACAGTTATTTCACCAATTTGGTGAAATACGTTTTTGTTACATTTTAAATAAATTATTTAAATTTGACCATATGGCCTTAGTGTGGTACAGTCCTAAATAAATATAGTGGTTATATCACACATACCATGTAGCCTATCTTTTTAAGAATTTGAAGATGTCAGGGCATAAAACAATGATCTGTAGATCTTTACCAATCAAGATTCGATAGTCTAACAATGGCATAGCTGTCAGTGCTTTTTTTAACACAAGGAAAAGAGCAACTAGATGACAGCCCCACAAACACAGCTTAAAAGCTTAAAAATCGTCTTTTAATCGTTTGTTTAAATCGAAAATCGAATCAAATGGTGACCTTAAAATCGAATGTCAAATCGGAGAATCGTGACACCGCTAATATTTACGCAGGCACGCACAAATTTGCAAGCACACACGCACACCCTCTGTAATCTGTATCTCTCCTTATTAGTATAATAATTATCTTTCTAATGTGCTATGTAGTGGGGAATATGTGGAGATGCGTCTCTCTCCACCCCCCCCCCCTATCTCTCTCTTTCTCCCTCTCCCCCCCTCTCTCCCTCTCTCCCTCTCCCCTCCGCCTCTCCCTCTGTTATAACAACACTATAAACATCTGTGGGAGAAAGGTTAATTCATTAAGAGCATCCATAATAAAAGCTAAGCCATGTATGTGTGTGTGTGCGTGTGTGTGTATGTGTGTGTGTGTGTGTGTGTGTGTGTGTGTGTGTGTGTGTGTGTGTGTGTGTGTGTGTGTGATTTTAATTAAGCTAGCGTGGAGGTAGTGGAGCCATAGGCGGCTACTAGTTAGCGTGGTGAGCAGCTCTGTAATTAGCAGGGATGAGTGTGAGTGTGAGTGTATGAGTGTGTGTGTGTGTGTGTGCGCGGGGCTGGGCTGAATTACAGGCGCTTGGGAGAGCAAGGCGGCCATGTAAGCGGCAGCAGCAGCTGTCGGTGCCGCGCTGGCTCGTGTTTTGTTTCCCCTTCCCAGCGGTGTACGCCGGCACAAAGCAGAAACGAAAGAGCTTTTCATAGCAACCAGGTCTGAATGATGATGTAAGCACTTCTGTGGGCGAGTGCCAATACCAGTTGTTGCAGAAAAGGTGTGTGTGGACCAGCCCCTCTGATAGGAAGTTGGCCAGTTTACACAGAAAAGTGTCAGCTACATGGTTCATGCACATGCTGCTGTGATGAGGGCTGGGCACTAATTCAATATTATCGTTTATCGTCTTTGAATGGTATTATATTGTCATGAAATGAAGATATCGACTTTATTTCATGACCGTGATATCCAGTTTTCCAATATGTTAATGAATTACAGTAGAAGATATGCCCTTAAAATGATCAAATACGAGGTTTGAAACGACAGCGAGATAGTAACACTCATTTTAGTCTGATGCCATACTTTAAATAAAGATATGTCTGTAAAATGATCAAATATGAGGTTTGAAATGTCAGTGAGATAGTAACACTCATTTTAGTCTGATGCCATACTTTAAATAAAGATATGTCTGTAAAATGATCAAATATGAGGTTTGAAATGTCAGTGAGAAAGTAAAACAAATTTTAGTCTGATACCATACTTTAAATTTCTATATATTTAAATATAATGACCCTCAGTTAGACAGTTTAGAATGGTATTTTGAATTCAT
>JAOPHQ010006048.1:82500-99975 GCA_030340625.1 Merluccius polli
ATCCTAGCACACAGAGTAGCCTAGCATGACTGACCGCAGTATAGCGTGTAGAGTATCCTAGCACACAGAGTAGCCTAGCATGACTGACCGCAGTATAGCACGTAGAGTATCCTAGCACACAGAGGTCAGGGTTTGCTAACCGAATAAACGCAGACCCCCCGGTGTCCGCAGACTTCCTGTCGGCATTCTGTGTCTTCAATGATAACAGTCTATCTCTTGTAATCATAATACTTTTACCCTATTATGTAGCATTAAGTCAGAGGATAATTTTTTGCTTCGCTGGTCTAGCATGACTCATGGATCAAACAGAATGCCGAACACAGGGTCCAAACTCTCTCTCTCTCTCTCTCTCTCCACCCCCCAGGATGGACACCACGGAGCAGTGCAACGCCGTCATCGCCCACTTCAATGGCAAGTTCATCAAGACCGCTGCAGGGAACCTGGGTGAGCCCTGTTTACACAACAGGAATATCTAGATTCTACAGTTTGGGAATTTCGATTGTATCCGTGTTCAAAAACCCATAAGGCACAGCGTCGCACAGCAGTCTCAGCCTGCTGGTACAGTAGCCGCAGTGTAGAGAGACGGCGAGGGCTCGGAGTCAAATAAAAAGTGGGCAGCGCACGGCCAGGTTTCAGCAGTATTTGCATAAGATATCCCCTTGCTCTGTATTGCTTGATGACCGGTGACGTATTAGCTAAGCATGTGACTTGCGAAAAGTCAACCTATCACAATTCAATCTAGATTGACTGTAGTGTAGGTTGTCTAAACTGTCTCTCTTTGCATCGCAATCTCACAACCATTTTCAATTTGCGGTTCAATGAGAGATTCAAAACGCTATGTAAACAAGGCTTCTGGTGCCTGGTGTGTGTGTGTGTGTTTTAATAACCAAATTGCGAATAACAAATTGGCTCGAAAATTGCAACTGTTTTGGTCGTATATGCCCCCGAAATGTAATCTGTGCGACCTATATATAGTAAAATTGGGAGCATTTGCAAACAATTGTTCGGTGCGGCTTTTTTTCCTTTATTTTTTCAAGTTGAATGTCCCTTTCGCTGTCCATTTGCTAGTCAGTACACTTATAAGAGAGGCTAAAATTAGGCTGAAAAAGATTTTGCTACATGCATCATTGCAGTCGGCTCTCGGTGTTGTTGAGGGACCAAACAGGAGTTGTCTAGCTTTGGAAGTTTAAATCTAAATAATCATCTAAAATAAATCTGATACTGATTACTGTGGGCGAGTGAGCTGCTGTTTGCTCAAACTCAGTAAAAAGGTTAAGACATAAGTAAATATAATCCGGCGGATCAAGGTTTATTTACTGTGAAACGGACTGAAATTAGTGAAATTTCAATGACGCGCCTCCGGAGCGACTCGAACAATGCGAGGTGAGCGCCGCAAGCTTCCGTGGGAGTGCAGGCTCATTCATCATTCATCATCGTTTTTCTGTCAATTAAGAAAATCTACATATATTGTTGGTGTTCCTCACATTTTGGTGGGTGCTCCTACATTTTGCTGGTGCGCATAACTGTTTGAAGACGGGAGCACCAGTGCTGCCAAGTACAAAAGTTAACGTCGAGCCCTGCTCCTCTGTACCTCCAGCTCCGTCCGAGCCGCTGCTGTGTAAGTTTGCTGACGGCCAGAGGAAGAAGCACTCCCACAGCCCCTTCGTCCCCAACGGACGAACCTGGACCCGGGACGGAGACCACAGACTGGTGAGGACCCCCAGCTCCAGCTCCACACTGCTAGAACCTCAATTCTAGAACCTGACATCTACTGGAACCTCCGCTCCAGAACCACACTGCTAGAACCTCACGAATGAAACCACAGCGCTAGAACGCCACAAATACAATCTATAAAAATGTATAAAGGAGATGAAAAAAATAAAATATAAAAAAATAAATGAACAAAACAGCACATAAAAAGGTATTGGAATATTATTATTTTTTAATTGAACTCTGTTTTGTTGTCTCCTCAGGGTGCCATGACGTTGACCTATGACCCCTCCTCTTTAGCGATGCAGAACGGGTAAGTTATGGTTAAGTGTGTGGGTTCATCTGGTTGTTGTGATGTTCAACTCCAAGCCTAAAGGCCCTGGGTTCCAGTCCTCAGTCTACCTGTGAGCAAAGTGTTGTCTAAGCCTGACCTACTTCTGAACCGGGACAAAACATGAGGTCATTTCTGACCTCAGGTGTACTGAATATTTATCTTGCTTCTGCCGCCACTGAAGCAAGATAAATAGTTCCTATCTGTTGGTCTGCACTTTATGAGGCTTTCACAGTTGTATTCTGTTGCTGTATGTGGTATTGTAAGGAGTGTGGTGGTTCTGTATTGTAAGGAGTGTGGTTGTTCTGTATTGTAAGGAGTGTGGTGGTTCTGTATTGTAAGGAGTGTGGTTGTTCTGTATTGTAAGGAGTGTGGTGGTTCTGTATTGTAAGGAGTGTGGTGGTTCTGTATTGTAAGGAGTGTGGTTGTTCTGTATTGTAAGGAGTGTGGTGGTTCTGTATTGTAAGGAGTGTGGTGGTTCTGTATTGTAAGGAGTGTGGTTGTTCTGTATTGTAAGGAGTGTGGTGGTTCTGTATTGTAAGGAGTGTGGTTGTTCTGTATTGTAAGGAGTGTGGTGGTTCTGTATTGTAAGGAGTGTGGTTGTTCTGTATTGTAAGGAGTGTGGTGGTTCTGTATTGTAAGGAGTGTGGTGGTTCTGTATTGTAAGGAGTGTGGTGGTTCTGTTTTGTAAGGAGTGTGGTGGTTCTGTATTGTAAGGTGTGGTGGTTCTGTATTGTAAGGAGTGTGGTGGTTCTGTATTGTAAGGAGTGTGGTGGTTCTGTATTGTAAGGAGTGTGGTGGTTCTGTATTGTAAGGAGTGTGGTGGTTCTGTATTGTAAGGAGTGTGGTGGTTCTGTTTTGTAAGGAGTGTGGTGGTTCTGTATTGTAAGGAGTGTGGTGGTTCTGTATTGTAAGGAGTGTGGTGGTTCTGTATTGTAAGGAGTGTGGTGGTTCTGTAGTATTGTAAGGAGTGTGGTGGTTCTGTTTTGTAAGGAGTGTGGTGGTTCTGTATTGTAAGGGTGTGGTGGTTCTGTATTGTAAGGAGTGTGGTGGTTCTGTATTGTAAGGAGTGTGGTGGTTCTGTATTGTAAGGAGTGTGGTGGTTCTGTATTGTAAGGAGTGTGGTGGTTCTGTATTGTAAGGAGTGTGGTTGTGGTATTGTAACCAGTGAAGAACCAATGGCTAAAGATCTAGCACATATCCAATTAACACACTGACTAGCATATTAACACAACGTATAGAGGTCATTGGACCGAGCTCATGCTATAGCTCATGCTATAACCTCCCTGCTAGCATGCCAGTCTGTTAGCATGTTAGCACACTTACGGGCCAGATTTCAACCATACGTTAATGAGGGAATTCACCTTCGAGGTGTATTTGTAATTTTTGTTTATTTTAAAAGAACTTGCTTACAATGACTAAAATGGTAAAAGGGAAATTACCCTTAACCCCAGCGGTCTCTCTCTGTTGAGTGTATTTTAAACATAAGGACACACTAGCCGCTAGTTTAAATAAGATAGGATAACATATTAGGGTATCGATGGGTTTTCTGGTCATCAAGGCCGTTATTGTGATAAAGGATGTAGTTGTGAGTCCGTTAGCCAGTATTGGACCATAACAAATTATTTAGAATCAATGTTTTCATCTGGTGAATCAGTTATTTGTTAGGAACCTGAACGTCCTCAGATTCCTAGAAGCTTGTGGGGCCCTTTGGGACTTGTGATAAAAGAATATATGAAACTTGCCTCGACTTGGCTTAGTATTTATTCAGTGCTGCTACATCGAGCCTACTCCTTTACGACACCTGGTGGAGGGAAGGGAAAACTGCAGCCTTGAAAGACAGGCGCGGCAGTGGGCCTGTAATGACAGAGCAAAAGTTGCAAATCTGCCTTTTCACAACAGCATTTCGAATCCAGGAAAAAAAACTATATTTAAAAAAACAAAACAGTCAAATTGGTCAAATGTTAAACAACGTATTAAAGACTTGAGATGACATTCAGAACATATCTTTGCCTGCTTCATTATGACGTATTTATACAGAAGGATTTTGGAGGTTGGGATAAACATACAGTGATTGGCTTGATTGCTCGATAACTGCGGTGCCCACTGCATCAAGCTTTACTATTCAATACTATTTTGTCATTTAGTTGAAGCTTTTATCCAAAGTGACTGAACACACGTCATAAAGGAGCAGGTAGGGGTGAGGCACCGCGGTCAACGATGTCTACTGTATGATGAAGACTGCAGAGATTGGGCTTCGACCTCAGAACTCTCCAGCTGGAGGTCGAACCCTCTCGCCACTACACTAACAAGCTGCCATCTTGTACGTTTCTAGGTTCTATCCCTCTCCGTACCAGCTGACCAATCGGATGATGGCAGCCCAGCCCGCTATGTCACACTACATGGCCCCCCTCTCGGCCTATCAGGTACCAGAGCCTTCCTACACCCTGGGTCACATGACCAACATGAGCCTCTCACACATCAACGCTTGTCTACACTGTTCTCTCTCTCTCTCTCTCTCTCTCTCTCTCTCTCTCTCTCTCTCTCTCTCTCTCTCTCTCCTCTCTCTCTCTCTCCTCTCTCTCTCTCTCTCTCTCTCTCTCTCTCTCTCTCTCTCTCTCTCTCTCTCTCTCTCTCTCTCTCTCTCTCTCTCTCTGCAGAATCACTTGTGGACTGCCATAATATAATTTTGCATATTTCCACTTAAGTATGTATGGGGTATGAGTATGTATGTTTTTTTTTTCTCTCTCTCTCTCCCTCCTTCCTCCCTCTCTCCCTCCCTCCTCTTAGGTGCAGAATCACTCGTGGACTGCCCATCCGTCCTACATCATTCAGCACCCAGTAAGGAGACATACATGACCTCTGACCTCTTGACTGACACCACTATTCTCCCTGAGCTACTAAACACCATTTAATCTCAACACCTCCCACCCTTCATACAACACAGCAATGAGTGACCTCACACACATCGCTATTTATTCTATCCTTTCTCTCTCTCTCTCCCCACATTATACGTCTCTTTCATTCTCTCTCTCTCTCTCTCACACACAAACAAACAAGGCGTCTGTGTCTTTCTTACTTCCTTTTTGTATCTTTTTATCTTTGTATCTCTCTCTCACGCTCTCTCTCACATACACACACACACACACACACACACACAACACGTTATATCTCCTTGTCTCACACACATCCCTTCTTGAAGGCAGCAGGAAGTGCCGGGGGCAGAGAGACAGTCTTATGACTGGTTAAGTGATGGACTATTCCAATAGAACAAGTATCTGTATTAGTTCCCCCCTCCTCCTCTCTTATAACTAGGACATGGTACAGTCCAGGGCTGCAGTCTAATAGTCTTTCTTGCTTAGGAAGGTTCCTAACTGAGTGAAATGACCTGGAAGTATCTGAGTGGCAGCCATGATAAGAGCTGGTCGAATTCTCTAAATGCTAAGGAAAGGTGCTTCAATGCTTCCTTTTTTATCGGCTTTAACATACACTGTACACTGAGTATTGGACAGGCAAATTATGGCAAGGAGAAACAAGTACTTTAGTATTTCAAGCATTAAAAGTAGGTCTGCTAAAAGTAGTCACATCCTATGAGTGAGTTAAAACACAGATGTTAGTATTTGTGTCCTAGCCTGCGTGTTTGCTTCAGGTAGTGGTGGTTTCCTTTGGGTTTTTACGTGGAACTTTACACCTACCGTGACAAACGCCAACCAGCTGCTGTGTCCTCCACCGCAGGCTGCTGTGATGTCGCCCCCTGTGGACCCCTCCGTGCCACTGCACCCCACGGCGCTGCTCGCACAGCAGATGGGCCACTTGTCATTGGGCAACAGTGGAACGGTGAGGAGGATTATGGGATATGGAGTTTATCCACGTTACACAATATTAAATCAGATACTCCAATATAACTGTATTATGTAAGAAATGCAACACCTACCGTATGAAAAAATAACGCTAACATTTGAAAAAACATTTTTGCTTTAAGTGTAACATAAGATCTGTATTTGCAGATGCGTTTGCCATATTTAGAAGGTCTCCTAACATAGTGAATCCTAATTTGAGCATTAGGAAAAAAATGCTAAAGATATCAATATTAAGTTTGAAACTGGATTCTTGATATATTTGTCTTCTTTTCCAAATGCTGAAATTAGGAAAAAATGACATATGGATAAAAAAGTATTCTATATGTAATATATTGTGGTTGTTGTTATTGTTTTACAGTATGTTCCTGCTAGCGCTGCAGTCCCTGGAGCCTACATGCCCCAGTACACAGCCATGCAGCCTGTACCCGTGAGTCTGACTCCATATCCCAGCACGTACTGGGCTTTCCTCCATATCCCAGCATGCACCAGGCTTTCTTAACACCATCCATGATGATAAACATTCCGACAGTCAGTTGCCATAGCGATGAACAATCCTAGAGTCAGTTACCATAGCGATGAACAATCCTAGAGTCAGTCATAGTGATGAACAATCCGAGAGTCAGTTGCCATAGCGATGAACAACAACATTAACGTTTGTTTCCTGTTTTCATCAGGACAACGGCGCGCAGCAGCCAGTGAGTTCCTCCAATAACTCCTCCCCCTACAGTCAACACAGCAAGTAACCACAGGTACACACACTACCGCACACTACCCACAATTCATAGCTAGACACATCCATGAACATCATTATCCAGAGTCCAATACTAAGATGTTTAACTGTCAATCACAATAAGTACAGCGGAGTACGGTGATGATGATGATGATGATGATGATGATGATGATGATGATGATGATGATGATGATGATGATGATGATGATGATGATGATGATGATGATGAGTTATTTAGATAATGCAACATCGCTGTTTAAGAGATTGCTATCCTTATGTTGATAGTAAGTGATTCCCTCCTAATTCATCTGACTGTTTTTGTGTGTGTGTGTGTGTGTGTTTTGTGTGTGTGTGTGTTTTTTCAGTGTCAGACGACGCTCTGAGACACAATGGGTGGATGCCTGCTGGCAGCTGATTGGTTGACGGCTCCGCCAGGCTCCGCCCCCCCCCTTCTGACTTCGAGTGACACAGGAAGTGTCCAATCAGAACTCTCTTTCAGAACGGAGACCCCCAACATTCTAAACAGACTCAACAAGATGGCAGCCGAGAGTTAAAAGCAAAGGTTTATTTTGATAAGAGACCACGTGTACATTTATGTCCTTCCCAAACGACTTCCCCGTGTGTGATGTGATCTTTCAAAAAAATGCATGACATAATTTCTTTTCTTTTTTATGTGAAGGACATTTTTTTTTAATGATTTTTAGTGAGTTTTATTTGTGAGGTATTGAACACTCTGCTTGCACTCAAGTTTTAAGTTTTATAATTTGCTTAATTTAGTTTTTTTCTTTTTTTGTTTCAGTTGTCATGAAGTAGCTTTGCATAATCAAAATATTTTCCAACGACACGAACAGCTAATGCAGATAACCATTTTTATTAGGAAATCTTAGAATTTAAAATATTGGAAAAGGTGCCTTCTTTATGTCACATTAAATCCCATAAAACAAACTCTCTTTCCAATGCTAGCTTATACTAGCTTATGCTAGTATCATACTCGAATCCATCCATCACAATGTGTGTTTACGGAAATGTCCACAACCCCATCCCCCGATCTCCTGGTATTAATAACCACTGCGAGAGTACAAAAGCAATACATCCCAGAATCCAACGCAAAAGGCATAAAAACACACAAGGAAACGCCAGGAAAAAAAAAAAATTCTCTGCATCTTTTCTTCTCAACTTTTTTTAGTTTTGAACTTGTCAGGCGACAAGTACCGACGTTACAAAATAATTTGAGCAAAGAATTTTTCCAGAACGGGCCGGTTCGGGGAGAGGTTTGTCAGTTAGCTAGCTAGTTAGGTTGTGTGTTGTTTTCTCTCTTGAGGTCAGTGTGACCAGAGATCTACCTCAAGGTTTGGCCTTAGGTCTGGCCGGTGCATCGCGTGGGCTTGCAGGTACAGCCCCCCCCCCCCCCCCCCCCTCCCTCACCCCCCCCCCCCCCCCCCCCCCCCCCTACACCAGACTGGACCTAAGCAGACCAGACGCCTCGCTCGGGAGCGGGCTGATTCCAACTTTTACTTCTCCCACATGGAATATATACACTCTGTTGTTGTTGATGTTGTTGTTGATGTTGTGCTTGTTGTGCTTGTTGTTCTCAGAGAAACATTGCGTGCGTGTGTTGCTGCATCTTTATTTGTTGACCCCCCCCACCCTCACCCCTCACCCCTCCCCCGTCCATACTTTTAAAACTTTTCAGTTGGTTTTTTGTTTATTTTCTGTTTATTTTTTTAACATGCTGTGTGTTGTTTCCTTTTAAAGATCCATTTTAGATGAGACGAGACCCCCCCCCCCCCTCTTTCCTCTCCCTTATGAAATACTTTCCCCTCCCTTCTTGAAATACTTTATTAAACGCTTGGAAAAAGAAAAAGAAACGTAAAAAAATGACAAAAAAATACACAATCACGCCGATGGTTTTGCTTTAACACAACGTTGCTGTTACCTCTTCCTCCTCCTCTTCTTCATTGGTTTACAGGACTAGACACTAAACACAGCTCTGTTACACTGCTACGGTCATACTACACCACCAGGTTCACTTTCTTTGGTCATTCTCTATCTTATATAAATGCTAAAAGAAAAAAACAACAATTTTATACTTGGAAAAGGGACAAAATTCTGTTCTCACAAATATACCGTCACTATTCACTGTACATTTCTGGGTTTAAAAAAAAGTGGAATTGTTTAAGAAAGTGTTCAAAAGAAAGCAATCTTTAAATCTAAATTTAGCAATAAATAATAATTCATTTGACGGTCTCCTTTGGTGTATGTATTGATGGCTGTCGCCGTTGCAACAGCAATGACAGCTTGTCTTTCTAAGGTCAGAGGTGACTAGAATAGATTTGTAAATTATATAAAAATTATGGCCAAAAGAGAAAAAAAAGTGACTTTTTGTTGATATTTTTTTTGTCTTACATGTCTGTTGGATGTAAGAAATCTTTAAGACAATGAAAATAAAACCTGTTTAAGTTCTGTTTTAAATGTCACTTTCACCTGGCCCCATCAAAACTTCCCGCTCTTTTCTTTGAAAACATTTTAAATAAAAACACTCAAAGAAGCTGTGTCCTCGTAGTGTGTGTGTGTGTGTGTGTGTGGTGTGTGTGTGTGTGTGTGTGTGTGTGTGTGTGTGTGTGTGTGTGTGTGTGTGTGTGTGTGTGTATGTGTGAGTGAGAGAATGTGTGTATACAAGTTACGTAATTCGTTATCTACAGTTATTTAGTTTACAGTTGGAACAGGAAGCATATGAATCACAGCACCCTCTACTGTATACACTGTTCTTACATATACACATGTATACATATTTAATATCTCTATGTATAACATTCTATATATTGATATTATATATATTAATAGTATACATAGCGAAATAATAAATATGTATACATGTGTGTATGTAAGAACAGTGTATACAGTAGAGGGGGGCTGTGATTCATATGCTTCCTGTTCCAACTGTAAACTAAATAACTGTAAATAACTAATTAACTGTAAATAACTAAATAACTGTAATTAACTAAATAACTGTTGTGGAGTATGTGTGGTTGATAGCTGATTTACAGCCTCACCTGGCCCAGAGTGATTAGACTTTAAGGCTGGGTGGGGCTGCACACCTGTGGTGCAGAGCAGTCATGGCACCCAGGATAAACCAGCTATCACCACACTCAGGAGAGAGACACTGTCATGGCAGGGTGTTACATCTCCTCGACTTGCATCATCTTGCCATTTACAATAAATAGACATATTCTCCGAACAACTACCTGTGTCGGAGGGGCCCAGTAAAAGCCACTTATGTGGCGTGTGGCAGGAACCACTGTTGCACTGGCGCCCAACGTGGGGCTTCTCCAACCGGGAAGGGAAATGGAAGGGCTGCCCGGATACGCACTGGAGTCACCAGCCGCGCTCATGGACAGCCACCTACCAGCACCAGCCCTTTCCCAACGTCAGCGCCGGCCAGCGGAGGAGAGGGGAGGCAGTGCAGCAACCGTCTGCAGCTAGCAACCCCCGGGTCCAGCCCGGAGCGACCCAGGTCCAGCCGCACCTCTGCCAGCCAGCGCAGCAGCCCAAGGCCCCGTGCTCCCGGAGGAGACGGGGATCGTTCCTCGTCGCGCTGGTGGAGGGGGGCCCTACCGAGGGGCTACCCAGCTGTCAGGCCTCCTCCAAGCCCATCCCTGCAACGGCCAGCCAAGAGACACCTCCACCAGCCAAGGCAGCAGCCCCAGGCCTCTGGTTTCCAGGATGGAGGGGGGGGGGGTTAGCGTGTGAAACTGGGGAGGTGTAGAGGCAGTGGGGTTTTGTTTTTATTTTAGGTATGGCAACCCTGTAAAGAGTCCAGTTTTTTTGTAGGTATTGTTACCCTGTTGAGAGTCCAGTTTGCAGGGTTTTTTCTGTTTTGCTTGGATGGGGGGGGGGGGGGGGGGGGGGGCTAGGCTTCAGACTTGACTCAGGGGCCCAGCAAAAGCCACTTATGTGGCGTGTGGCGGGAACCACTGCTATGACTGTAAATAACTAAGTTAAAGTTCTGTCTGAACGTCTGATCATTCACCTCTGATGCGATGGGTAAGTGAAACGCCAGCTGAGTGCGGTGTCGGGTGGAACAGAGCGCCGTGAGCAGCTATTTCCAGCGCGTGTGTTTCTCTGGGCGGATTGTTCCACCTAAAGCCCCCCGGACTTAGGGCAGCTGATGCTAGAGACACCCGGGCACCAAAAGGACCCCTTACCTCCCCACCCAGCCTGATTAAACCTACCCTACCCTTCTCTACCCCTACCCTACCCTACCGAACTAGACTTTGGTGGAAGCGAGGCTATACACTACCCTACCTACCCTAACCCTACACTACCCTACTCTACCCGACCTACCCTACCTACACTAACACTACACTAACCTACCTACCCTATTCTACCCTCCCTACCTTTACCCTACACTACCCTACTCCTAAGCCCTACCCTAACACTACACTACCCTACCCTGTCACTACCCTAACCCTACCCTAACGCTTCCCTACCCTAACCCTCGGCACCGACCCTATCATCCACCTCAAGGAGATTATATATACATACACACACACACACACACACACACACACGCATAGCATGCATACGGTACATACATACTACAACATGTATCACTCTCTCATCTCTCTCTTTCTTTTTTATCTTTCTCTCTCTCACTGTCTTTGTACTGGTCTCTCACCCCTAATGCACCACAGCTGAAGGGACACATGGCACTCACCCCCCAGAGAGACCAAGGTCACATTAGGGGTACAGGGAGTGTGTGTGAGTGTGGTGTGTGTGAGTCTGTGCGTGCGTGTGCGTGTGTGTGTGTGCGTATTTGTGTGTATGTGTGTGTGTGTGTGTGTAAGGGAGGTGGCAGCAGGTGTGTTCAGTATCTGATGTCTTTAATAAAGAATTTCTCTCCGTCTCCAGACATGATGAATATTGTGTCGGCTGTCGCTACGGTTTGCGTTTAAAGGTTCGCTCGCTGCCAGTCTACCGAGATGACAAGGTGATGTAAGATGTGTCAATAAAGGTTTTTATGTCCCGTTTCATTTTCACATTTCCCGGGAGGAATGATCAGAATCCAAGAACCTTCTCAACATCTCCCGGTGATTTCTGTGAGGCGACCGAACCAAAACCTGAAGAAACAAACCGTATTCACCAAACATATTCCCGCACCGGTTGAAAGACGCTTGGTGTGTGTTGTGTGTGTGTGTGTGTGCGTGTGTCACATATTTGTCAGTGGACGCCATCATTCTTCATCAGTGTGAATGTACTCCCTGGCTCCTCTAGCCGCGCAAACACAAACATTCCTGCCGTGCCTCCGCAGGAATGAGCCGGTGACTTTCCCCTCATCCTCGTCATCCTCGCTGATCTCCTCTCTGCAGGGACCTCATTAACCCCCGCAGACGACACAATGCACACACACACACACACACACACACACACACACACACACACACACATGCACATATGTATATGTTCAAAACAAACACATGCACTAATTACTAAAACTAACACGCACATATATATCCTCACACAGGACTCATCTCCATCCTTCTCTCTCGGACTCTCTGTCTCTCTGTGTGTCTCTCTCTCTCTCTCTCTTAGAAGACATGGCTGCTGCTTGCTGCTAACAGTTGTTATTGTCACTCAGCCGCCCTCCCATGCATGCACACACACACACACACGTGGTAACACATACACATCCGAGGGACAAGCTCCAGCTTGTACAAACACACTCTGATGACCCAATACACACACACACACACACATTCAAATACCACACACACGCACAAACACACACACACACACACACACACGTCCACTCTCACACACACCCACACACATTAATATTCTCTCTCATGCGCATGCTCTCGCTCTCACACACACACACACACACACACTCTTTCTCTCTCTCTCTCTCTCTCTCTCTCTCTCTCTCTCTCTCTCACACACACCCCCACAATCTCTCACATACGCACGTGCACCCAGAGCAGTGAGCAATGTGGGGGGTGCGTCGATAGCCACCCTACATCTCCCTAGCGCCCTAGCGCCCCTAGCTCTCCACGCTTCATAAAGGGTTTGTTACTGTGAGGTTAGAGTTACTCAGCCTCGGCCATGGGAAGCAGCACCATGGAGCCCTCCTCCACCCCTCTCTGACCAGCGCCACCGGCCCAGCAGGGACAGCATGCGCTGGGAGACGCCCGTCAAGGTGAGCCCCCCTCACCGCATAGAAGATTTTTTTCCTAGGATGGCAAAGGCAAGTCCCGCCCCAACCCTAAACTTAACCATCTCTAACCTAATTCCTAAATTTAAGCATCTGTATCCTAAACCCTAAACTTAACCATCTCTAACCTAATACCTAAACTTTACCATCTCTAGCCTTATGCCTACACTTAACCATCTCTACCCTAACACCTACACTTAAGCATCTCTAACCTAATACCTAAACCTAACCATATCTAACATAATACCTAAACTAACCATCTCTAACATAATACCTAAACTAACCATCTCTAACCTAATACCTAAACTTAACCATCTCTACCCTAACACCTACACTTAAGCATCTCTAACCAAATACCTAAACCTAACCATCTCTAACCTAATACCTAAACTAACCATCTCTAACATAATACCTAAACTAACAATCTCCAACCTAATACCTAAACTTAAGCATCTCTACCCTAATACCTAAACTAACCATCTCTAACATAATACCTAAACTAACCATCTCCAACCTAGTACCTAAACTAACCATCTCCAACCTAATACCTAAACTTAACCATTTAATCATTTATTAATGTAGGCCTTTACTTAAATGTAAACCTAAACATCATTTGTAACATAAAATGGGGACTTAAGAGGGACGTTCTCATTCATTATTCATGAGCTGCCTTCACCATCCTAGGAAAAAACAACCTGGCTGGACAGCTCCATGTTCTAGAACCAATGCAAACCTAGCTAGTATAACTATACCTGACACACTGTGAGGGTTATAGTCCAACGCTAGTATAACTATACCTGACACACTGTGAGGTTATAGTCCAACGCTAGTATAAACTATACCTGACACACTGTGAGGTTATAGTCCAACGCTAGTATAACTATACCTGACACACTGTCAGGTTATAGTCCAACGCTAGTATAACTATACCTGACACACTGTGAGGTTATAGTCCAACGCTAGTATAACTATACCTGACACACTGTGAGGGTTATAGTCCAACGCTAGTATAACTATACCTGACACACTGTCAGGTTATAGTCCAAACGCTAGTATAACTATACCTGACACACTGTCAGGTTATAGTCCAACGCTAGTATAACTATACCTGACACACCTGTCAGGTTATAGTCCAACGCTAGTATAACTATACCTGATACACTGTCAGGTTATAGTCCAACGCTAGTATAACTATACCTGATACACTGTGAGGTTATAGTCCAATGCTAGTATAACTATACCTGACACACTGTCAGGTTATAGTCCAACCGCTAGTATAACTATACCTGATACACTGTGAGGTTATAGTCCAACGCTAGTATAACTATACCTGATACACTGTGAGGTTTATAGTCCAACGCTAAGTATAACTATACCTGACACTCTGTGAGGTTATAGTCCAACGCTAGTATAACTATACCTGACACACTGTGAGGTTATAGTCCAATGCTAGTATAACTATACCTGACACACTGAGAGGTTAACACAAGTCCAACGCTAGTATAACTATACCTGACACACTGTGAGGTTATAGTCCAACGCTAGTATAACTATACCTGACACACTGTGAGGTTAGCGCCAACGCTAGTATAACTATACCTGACACACTGTGAGGTTATAGTCCAACGCTAGTAGTACTATACCTGATACACTGTGAGGTTATAGTCCAACGCTAGTATAACTATACCTGACACACCTGAGAGGTTATAGTCCCAACGCTAGTATAACTATACCTGACACACTGTGAGGTTATAGTCCAACGCTAGTAAAACTATACCTGATACACTGTGAGGTTAATGCTAGTCCAACGCTAGTATTAACTATAACCTGACACAGTGTGAGGTTATAGTCCAACGCTAGTATAACTATACCTGACACACTGTGAGGGTTATAGTCCAATGCTAGTATAACTATACCTGACACACTGAGAGGTTATAGTCCAACGCTAGTATAACTATACCTGACACACTGTGAGGTTATAGTCCAACGCTAGTATAACTATACCTGACACACTGAGAGGTTATAGTCCAACGCTAGTATAACTATACCTGACCACACTGTGAGGTTATAGTCCAACGCTAGTATAACTATACCTGATACACTGTGAGGTTTAATGCTAGTCCAACGCTAGTATAACTATACCTGACACAGTGTGAGGTTATAGTCCAACGCTAGTATAACTATACCTGACACACTGTGAGGGTTATAGTCCAATGCTAGTATAACTATACCTGACACACTGAGAGGTTATAGTCCAACGCTAGTATAACTATACCTGACACACTGAGGGTTATAGTCCAACGCTAGTATAACTATACCTGACACACTGAGAGGTTATAGTCCAACGCTAGTAATAACTACTACATGACCACACTGTGAGGTTATAGTCCAACGCTAGTATAACTATACCTGATACACTGTGAGGTTAATGCTAGTCCAACGCTAGTATAACTATACCTGACACACTGAGAGGTTATAGTCCAACGCTAGTATAACTATACCTGACACACTGTGAGGTTATAGTCCAACGCTATATAACTATACCTGACACACTGAGAGGTTATAGTCCAACGCTAGTATAACTATACCTGACACACTGTGAGGTTATAGTCCAACGCTAGTATAACTATACCTGACACACTGAGAGGTTATAGTCCAACGCTAGTATAACTATACCTGACACACTGTGAGGTTATAGTCCAACGCTAGTATAACTATACCTGACACACTGAGAGGTTATAGTCCAACGCTAGTATAACTATACCTGACACACTGAGAGGTTATAGTCCAACGCTAGTATAACTATACCTGACACACTGAGAGGTTATAGTCCAACGCTAGTATAACTATACCTGACACGCTGTGAGGTTATAGTCCAACGCTAGTATAACTATACCTGACACACTGAGAGGTTATAGTCCAACGCTATATAACGATACCTGACACACTGTGAGGTTATAGTCCAACGCTAGTATAACTATACCTGATACACTGTGAGGTTATAGTCCAACGCTAGTATAACTATACCTGATACACTGTGAGGTTATAGTCCAACGCTAGTATAACTATACCTGATACACTGAGAGTTTAGTCCCAACGCTAGTATAACTATACCTGACACACTGAGAGGTTATAGTCCAACGCTAGTATAACTATACCTGACACACTGAGAGGTTATAGTCCAACGCTAGTATAACTATACCTGACACACTGTGAGGTTATAGTCCAACGCTAGTATAACTATAACCTGACACACTGTGAAGTTATAGTCCAACGCTAGTATAACTATACCTGACACACTGAGAGGAGTGGAGGAGAGAGAGGGGAAGCGAGTGAGAGGAGAGGAGAGGAGAGAGAGAGACGGGAGAGCCGAGCGGGGGAGGAGAAGGGGAGAGAGAGGAGAGGAGAGGAGAGGAGAAAGGAAAGGAGAGAGAAAGTGGAGAGAGGAGAGGGGGAGGAGAGCAGAGGAGGAGAAAGTGAAAGGAGGGAGAAATGGGAGAGAGGGAGAGGGGGATAGAGAGAGGGAGTGAGAGGAGGAGATGAGGAAAGAGGGGGAGGAGGGTGGGGTAGGAGAGAGGACAGCAGGAGGAGAGGGGTGAGAGAGGAGAGGAGGAGTGGGAAAAAGAGGAGAGATGAAAGAGAAGAGAAGAAGAGATATGGCAGTGTGAGGGATGATTGGTGAGTGTGTAAGGAAGTGTGTGTGTGTTGTGTGTGAGTGTGCGCTGTGTGCGTGTGTTGTGTGGTGTGTGTGTGTGTGTGTGTGTGTGTGTCGTGTGCGTGCGTGTGTGTGTTGTGTGTGTGCGTGCGTGTGCGTGTGTGTGTGGGTGCACAGCCAGGTACAGGTACTAGCAGGAAGTGTAGTAATTGAGGAGTCCCATAGATTCAGAACCCCCTGATAGGAGAAGCATGGAGGCGGCCATTACCAGAGCCGGGAGGAAATGAACAGAAGAGAGAAAGGAGGAAAATGAAAGAGGAGAAGACGCTTGAGAGGGGGAGGGCTTGAGGGGGGGGAGGGCGGGGGAGGGGGAGGGGGAGGGGGGGGGGGGGGGGGGAACAGACGGGCACAAAGATCCTGGGGGCAATCTGAGGGGCGTTGCACTGAATTTGGCGTGTCCATTCATATGTGGATAAGCGGGAAATCTGAACAGCAGCTGTTGATGGTTCAACGCCCGTGCACGGCAGAGCGTGCACACACGCGCGCGACGCACACACACACACAAGCGCTCACACACACAAGCACTCACACACACAAGCACACGCACGCACACGCGTGTCAGACCAATCAGGGGCCTACATGACTTGGGCCATTACCCATAAATTCCCCATAGGTATGACGCATGTGTGTGTGTGTGTGTGTGTGTGTGTGTGTGTGGTGTATGTGATGTGTGTATGTGTGTATGTGTGTATGTGTATGTGTGTGTGTGTGTGGTGGGGGGGGGGGTGGGTGTGTGTGTGTGTGTGTGTAAGTAAATAGTAAAATGTGCTTGAGATATGGCCATGTGAGGTAACTTCGTTAAACATTTAACGCGTCTGTTATGTATGACAGAGTTGGCCTTTTGTTGACTCATGGCGTTGTCTAAAACTGTCTCTACCTCTCTACTGTCTGTCTCTAATGTCTTACTGTCTCTAGCTA
>JAOPHQ010006049.1:0-47500 GCA_030340625.1 Merluccius polli
GTGCACAGTGTTGATGTGCGCGTGCACAGAGTGGTTTCAGTGTGATCACTGATTCCAGTAGGGCTCTGATGCATTCCTACAGAAATGCTCCCATACAACGGTATCACAATATAACAATAAAACAAGAAATAGCAATGGGCGCAAGCCACAGTTTTTTTGGCATTAATGTCAGCACAAATAAAGTTTTCAGTCTGCAATTTCTAGCCAATTTGTAGTCTGGGTTTCATTATACTGTTGCTTCTGTTCTGCACAATCAAATATGTAGGCTACTTTCTATTAAAGGATTTGGCCGGTTTGCTAAGGCCCCAGCTTAGTGTTGACATTGTCCATGTTGAGATGTAAATCAGCCTTGATTTTCGTTCAACTCACCCCCGTCAGGCTGTACGTGCGTTCCCAAAGTTGGCGAGTGTTTAGCAGCTCCCATAGCTGTATGTTTGTTTTGTCCAACACAAATGAGTTTTTTCACAAATGTCTGACTCAGACCCTGATGAGTTTTATGGATGGAGCATTCGGTGGACCCTTTTCCACCCGCCGAATACTGCAGTTTAAATCTGTGTCCAGTTGACAGTCTCATTCTGCGTACATTCACACAACCGGGGAACTGAGCCCTTCATTTGGATTCGCAGGTGAATGCTTAGGCTATGTTGCAATCAGTTAAAAAACACCCCCTCCTACATTCACCCCCTCACGACTTACTGAAACATATTGATTTATTTTGTTGCGTTGGCTGATTGCAGTGGCGCTGGTAATCCAGCGGCGGCCGCGCCGGGGGCCGCTGCTGGATGCGCGGAGGGGGAAACGGCGTTCATACCGGCCAATGCCTCTAAGATTGTTCCAGGAACAGGACGGTGTTTTGTGCTGCCCTCATCCCGAGAACTTCCTGTTCTGTGAAGACGAAGACGAAGAGGCCCTGCAGCAGCACTGGGGTATAGCTGGCCAGGGCTGATATAACAGCAGCTGGATCACACAGACTTTGATCTGCCCCCTGGGTCTCAACATGTCTGTGGGAGAGTCATTACTGATGTGGCGTTGGAGAGGGAGAGAAAGAGAGAGAGAGAGAGCTCAACCCCCCCCCACCCCCCCCCCCCCCCCCCACCCCCTGCCCACCTAGTGCTGCCGAGTCTCTCCCTCCCTCCCTCTCTCTCTCTCTCGCTCCGTCTTTCTCTCTCACACACAGACGATATATTAAATCTCTCCTTTACCCACACAGTCTACCTTTTGTGCTGGGTGGCGATATTGACATACTGCAAGCTGTCTTGGACGGAGGCCAATGCATCATACATTATCTGCACACAATGCAAAACCAGGTTTTCATCATTCCCAAACATATTTTCCTCCTTCCTTCTCGTCAGTCTTTTCTTATTGCGCTCTTTGTCTCTGTCTCTCTGTCTCTCTCTCGCTCTCTCTCTCTCAAGTCCCCTCTCTGACTCTCTAGTCTTGTCCTTTGTTCTCCGTCTTGATCCACTTTCACTGCAAAGGAGTTGTTATTTCCGCATAAACTCTCTGTTCTCGGCGGAGGGCGTTTGGTCCGAGTGCTGGGCACATCTAGTACTTTACGCGACGCAACAGGATGATGTAATTGTCCTCCCGAACGCCAGACACAATGGTCCGTGCGGGGTCTGCGCCCTGTGTTATAATGTCTCTCTTTCTCTCTCTCACGTCCGGCCTGATAGCCCTCCGATACATGCAGTTAACCGATATCATTGCTCGCATTGCTCGGCTCGCTGCAACGCAACTGGAGTCCTCTAGGACCTGCGGTTCATGACGACTTTTTATTCTCTCATGTGAGTCAGACATAAAAGAAAAGTTTTTATAAGAGCTAAAAATGACTGCTTGCCAATTAAGGAGGGAGTGTTTTATGAGCTTAACTGTGTGTGTGTGTGTGTGTCTGTGTCTGTGTGCGTGCGTATTTGCACAATTGGGGTGTGTGGAGGCAGCGGTTAGCCTTGTGTGACTAATGCACACAACACACCGTGCCTTTCACAACACAAGCACAAATACTAATCACACAACACACCATGACTTTCACAAATACTAATAAGAACACCTCAGAGCAAGGCCAACTCCTCCCCCGCTTCAGAGGGGACAATTACTGTGTGTGTGTGTGTGTGTGTGTTGTGTGTTGTGTACATGGCGGGCTGTTTGCTCTGCTGTGTATGCACATCTGTGTGTGTGATAAACACAAACATGCACCGTGTTTCCCCCGAACATCATTTCCAGCAGCGGTGCTGAGGTGTGGTTGAGGTGCTGATGTGCGCGTGTGTGTGCGCGGCGCTGATGTGCGCGTGTGTGTGTGTGTGGTGCTGATGTGCACGTTCACGGTGCTGATGTGCGCGTGCGCAGAGAGGTTTGAGACAGTGTGATCACTGCATTCCTACAGAAATGGTCTCATACAACCGTATAACAATATAACAGAACAACATTGTGCGAGCGCACAATTGTATGCCATTAACTTTAGCACAAACACAGTTTTCAGTCTGCAATTTGTGGCCATCCCACCACCTGGGTTTCATAATACCGGTCGCTTCTGTTCCACAACAATCAAATATGTACTTTCTGTTCTTATTGATTGCGGTGGCACTAGGTAGTCATGCAGCTAGGGATGCAGCTAGGGATGCAGCTAGTGATCCAGCGGCGGCGTTGTGCCCCTGCTGGAGGCATGCGGGGGAAACACTGATGCAGCTGTAAAGGTTGATTAGCTTTTCGGAGAGGGCGCGGCGGTCGCTGGCTCGCGTGGACCCGGCCACCCGTGAAGCGCGAGGTCCGGCTGCTATGAACACGTACGCACGCACGCACGCACACACATGAGCAACATGCATGTGGAACATGGGAGAGGGTTTGACTAAGTCTGTCTGAGTAAATAATTGGTGAAAACAAACTAAGATGTGATTGACAGATCTACAGAGAAGCAGACAGTGTGTGTGTGTGTGTGTGTGTGGTTGATCTGGTTATAACCCGGGGGGAGGGGGAGGGGGGGGGGGGCATGGCTCGGCTCGGCTCAGCTCTGCCCTATGAGTGAACATTTAGGTTAGACAGACGAATTTGTCTGGCTGCGTCTCTCCGCCCCCCCTCAGACGGAGGTCAGACAGAGAACCAGCCATTCATGCTTTCTGCTCTCCTTAGCTTGAGGCCTGATGTCATCCCTCATGACCAGGGCTGGGACAGCGCCTGTCTCCCCTGCAGGGAGAGAGAGCCAAGGACGTCTCCACAACTTTCCATTAGTTTCGTATCTCAATGAGACTCGGCCTTGTTGTTTTGTCAGTAGCGCGCTCCACTGCACCGACCCATATTAACGAAGCCGTCGCTTTGCCGAGTTTACCCCTACTGTGGCCATTTTGCATTATTTATTTATTTCTTTAATCGCCGCGTCCCGAAACCATCGCACGTCCGCACAGCGCAAGCGTCGAATTTGTCCGGTGCCGTGATTCCTGTTGGCTGTGCGTACTAGTGTGTGACATTTAGGCTAACCGTGTTATTTGAAATGGGCTTGGGTTATTCCTGATGATGAGGATGTGTGCTACGTGGCGTTGCTAATGCGGTGGAAGGATCGCCGGAGGGGAGGTTCCGGGGGTCAATATGGTAATGGGGGGTGGCTGTACATGCTGATGCCCTGCTCGCCGTGCGGAGCGGGCCCTGGTGAAAACACCTCTCAACCCCGCTCTGACCTTCTCCCTTTCCCGCTCACTCATTATCTTTAAATCTCTCCGTCGCCACCCCTCCGCGCCCCGCCATGATCCTGTCATTCCTCCCTCCCTTTTCTCCACTGTTGTCTCTGCCGCCTCCCTCCTTTCGCCTAGTCGTCCTCCCTCCGGCCGCCACCCCCACCAAAAACACGCTTCTTCCTCCTCAGAATATGAGATCCATTTGTTGTTCCTGCGGAGGGACGTGGGAGTAGGCCTCGAGGAGCGCAAAGTGCTGATGTGTTGTTTTCTGGGTAATTATAACATCCCCGGTCTCCAAGAAAACTCTAAACTAATGTTTAATTTGCCTCCCTACACAAAGGAAAAGGCTCTGCTTTCTTATTGCCATGGCAATTAGCCAGAGAGCCAAGGCATTTCCTGTGATTGTTGTCATTTGCATAACAGAACAAATAGAAGGTAGAGAATGGAGACCCGTAGCGCCCTCTCTCTCTCTCTCTCCCTCCCTCTCCCTCCCTCTCCCTCTCTTTCTCCCTCTCTCTCTCCCTCTCCCTCTCCCTCTCCCGCTCCCTCTCCCTCTCTCTCTCTCTCTCTCTCTCTCTCTCTCTCCACCTCTCTCTCACTCACCTTCACCCCTACAACGGAAATGTATACAATCATAAACGCTGACATCCACGTTGCCATTTTAGCACAATTATGTATGCAGCATATTCCTATTATTGTGCTTCTCATTGCATATTTCATGTTGAATACCGGTAATTAAAATGGACTTAATTACTATTTAAACTTGTGCTGAGCTGGACAAGGCAGCTCTCACTTGGGAACACATGAGTCTGTGCAAATGTGGACAGTATACTATCTATCTATGTGCTATTGTGTGTGTGATTAGTAACAGTATAGTATGTTGACCACATTGAACCCAACCATGGAACATCTTTCATGCAAACATGACCTAATTTACATGCATTTAAATCCTCCAATCTAGTTTGCCTTTTCTGCCTTCGCGTTAAAATGACAATCTAAATTCACACACCTTTTCAACACCTGCTCCGCAGTCTCGGTATATCTATATCAGTGGGCACCTTGGTCTATTCAAGTCTCGCCCTCATCAAATGCTTTGTTATTGTCCCATATATGGGTTTTAGGATGCGCTGAGCTGCTGCCTCAGATGGAGACGAAGATAGAGACCTAGAGGGGTACCTAGAGACCGAGAGAGAGAGACCTAGAGAGACCTAGAGATAGAGAGAGACCTAGAGAAAGATAGAGACCTGGAGAGAGATGGAGGGGCCTAAAAAAGTGACCTAGATTTAGACATATAAAAATATGTAGAGAGATATATAGAGAGATGTAGAGATAGATAGATATAGAGACATAGGGATATAGTATATATAGAGAGATATATGGAGATGTATAGCAGTTGATGATCATCAGGGTGGGCTGCAGTGTGGCTAGTAAACCTGCCAAGTGGCTAAGAGACATTGATCTGTCTGACCTGGTCCATGAGGGCCAGAGTCAATATCCCGAGACCTGGGACCCGGGACTTGGGTCCCGGGCCTGCAGACAGAGGTTCCTGATCTATATTTCAAAGCCAGAGTGCAGAGGTTTTCAGTAATGAGCTGCTGTATGCTAACAGAACACTCCCTTTGTGGGACTAATTGAAAGAGTCTCTAAATCACATGTGTGTGTGTGTGTGTGTGTGTGTATGTGTGTGTGTGTGTGGATACTTGTGTTCATGTAAATATGCATGGTGTGTTTACATATCCATATACTTACATGTGTAGTGTTTTCTATGTCCACATCGGAAATTGCACCCCCCCCCCCCCACACACACACACACACACAGACATACACACATACACACACAAAGACATGTGTTTTTCTATTCCTCCTACACTCCCTTCCCTTAATAAATCCAGACCTGTGTGTGTGTATGTGTGTGTGTACTGTGGGGAAGTAGCCATACCAGGGAAGGGGCTGTCAGGATCATAGATATGGGAACAGTAGAGATATATATATATACACATGGAAATGCTCTGTGGCTATTACTGATATGATGTGGTTGAAGCCTGGCCTTAATTACTCACACACATGCACACACACACAAACCCACAAAACAAAACCCCCATGTCCAAAAATATTTCATATCACAGCATCCACAAAGATCGATATCGTGCATGTAATACACACATCCTATTGTTTCATCGTGAACAGAGCTCAGGCTGTATGTTATAGTGTGTGATAGTGAACATAGCTCAGGTTGTACTGTGTGTGTGTGTGTGTGTGTGTGTGTGTGTGTGTGTGTGTGTGTGTGTGTGTGTGTGTGTGTGTGTGTGTGTGTGTGTGTGTGTGTGTGTGTGTGTGTGTGTGTGAGAGAGAGAGAGAGATACACAACTCAGGCTCTATGTTACAGTGTTATAGTGTGTGTTAGATAGTGAACACAACTCAGGCTCTATGTTACAGTGTTATAGTGTGTGTTAGATAGTGAACACAAGTCAGGCTCCATGTTACAGTGTTATAGTGTGTGTGACATTATAAGCTGTAGTTGCCGATTGTAGAAGTTGTTTTGATGCCAAATGCAGCTTTGCATTTTCCTTTGGGGTTAGAATGAAGAGCCCCTGTCTGAGGAAGTGTGTTTATATTTGTGTGGCAATGTGTGTGTGTGTGTGTGTGCACATGCGTGAATGCAGCCACCCACCATCTGGATGGCTGGAGCCATTAGAGACATGGAGGGCAGGTGGGAGGAGAGAGACACGTTGGCTCCTGTTTCGCCATGACGATTACCGCTTCTTTTGTGATGATGACGATCAGTGGGTCAGCCGGGTGTCGTCCAGCCCGGGGGGGGGGGGGGGGGGGGGGGGCGGTGGAATGCGGCCGTTGGGCCGCTGGGTGTGGAGTGCGGGTCGGAGATGGGGCGGTGCGGGCCTGAGGTGTGCAGCTGGAAGCAGTGCACCCTGGGAGAAGGGGTGTACATGTGTAAATGCATAAACGGAGGCTTTGTGTAAAGTGTGTGTGTGTGTGTGTGTATGCGTGTACATGTTTGTTTTTCTGTATCTGACAGTTGTATCCGTGTGTGTGTGTGTGTGTGTGTGTGTGTGTATGTCTATTTTCCTCTCGCTCGCTCTATTGGCTGCAGCTGTGGCTGTGGCATCCTCTGTCCCACGGCAGAGATGCAGACCCACAACCGCAACAATGGGACTCATTTCCTGTCGTCCAGTGAAAGGGTTCATGGCATACTTTCTTTAACCCCCCTTTAACTCCCCCTCCCACCAATCACCAGCACCCGGGGGGGGGGGAGTGTTGGAATTTGAGATGTAGACATTACATGGAGATATCTCCCGTAAGGATCGCTAGGTGCTCCTCGCCTCTCAGCTGAAAATGCCTGAGTGTGTTGTGTGAGAGGGGGGGGGTGATGACAGCTCACTGTTGTCGTAGAGGTAGAGGCAGAGGTCGGCTGAAGTACACAGAGGGCCTCTCCCTATTTACCCCCCTTAATTCCCTGCTTTCTTCCTTCCTTCTTTCCTTCCTTCCTTCCTTCTTTCCTTCCGTCTTTTTTCTTTTTTTTTGGCTCCGTAATTGAGAAAAGTCCTTTAGTCAATTATATTTTGCTGTGTGTTGGTTTATTATTTTGGGGGCAGGGGGGGTTGTGTGGAGGAGGAACTGATCTGATAGGCTGTAACAGGGGTTAGTCTCAGAGGTCAGCTCTGTGATTGGTTCACTGGGTCCTAAATAAGGCTCACAACCAGGAGAGAGAGAGAGAGAGAGAGAGAGAGAGAGAGAGAGGAGAGAGAGAGAGAGAGAGAGAGAGACTTATTCCCATCGCATGTCTGTGCTGTAAATGTGCCTCAAATTGTCAAAAAATTAAAAATGTGAGCATAGTGCCTCATGTGTGGATGTGTGTGTGTGTGTGTGTGTGTGTGTGTGTGTGTGTGTGTGTGTGTGTGTGTGTGTGTGTGTGTGTGTGTGTGTGTGCGCGCGCACGCGCTAAAACAGGACGTTCTCCCCCTCTGGGCAAGGTAAGCTCAGACAGGCAAACACCTGGTGGAGGATCCTAACCGTCAGTTACAAAAATGCTTTCATACTTGGCGTACGTGTACGTATATCCATGTGGAATGCACCTCTCCGTCACCCACCAACCATGATGAAAGCACATCTGAGTCTGGGATGTATCTGGCCTCCTCTATGCATGACAGAACCGCACCGTCTTGGCCTACCATTCTGTTCCACCCCCCGGGCGGCAGCAATCTCACGCGGCTCCATCAGTTCTTTTTATACTTTGTCATTTGGCTTGTAAACATGACCTTTCCCTCCGAGCCGAATCCCTGTTTATAGGTGCTAGACGTCATGGGGGGATAGAGAGACCTAAAGAGAGGTAGAGCCGGTGAGTGTTGTGTTCAATGGCAATCCTAGCGACAGCACCGGAGTGAGTCAGCCGATGAAGTCTGTTGTTATGCTGGTTATTTAGGCGCGGATGTCATAACAGGAACATAACAGGAATAGTTTTTAACCTTTTTTTTTGTGACTGTTTCTTCGCTAGACTCAACATTTTGTCTTTGTTGTCTAAAATCTGCCTGTAATGTCAATGCCATTAAAAATAAATTTGTCGTGCTCCTTATATAGATATAAGGGAACGGGTTGACGGCGCAATCCTGATCAACATGACACGGCCGTCTCTTTAAACGTACACAGTTAGGTACACAAACCAACCAAGTGTGGACATTACAATACAACGACAGAGACAGTGGAATGTGTTTGACTTGCTTCCAATTCGCCATTTATTTTGCAGGGGGAGAACAAAAAACGTTTGCCTAATCCTGTCAAACTGGGCACAGGATCATTCTTGGTATTACAATAGAATGGTCGAGTATCGCAAACAACGAACGACAATGGATCCCATCGTATTGATTTGTGCTGTGCAATAATAAGGTGAAAAGCATGTGACACTTTGTGCTCCATGCCTCTCTTTTCATTGCGGTGGTATGCAGAGTATGTGCCGGTTGGGTGATCTTTTCATATTTGCATGATAGGGGGAAAGAATGAGGAAAGAAAAGCATTGTGGGTTATTGTCATCGAGTGGTGATTAACTAGGGCTATGCTTACAAATGACTGCGGGACACTGGCGCTTGGTCAGATGAATTACCTGTCACGGTGACTGATGGTCCTTTTCAGCAAACCTCTCACCGTGTACTCGTAAAAAACAAAAAAAATGACGGAAAAAAAAAAAGAAAAACCTGAAATGTTCTGGATGTTCTTCCCGTGAAGTGTCAGAAACCACACAAGGTAGAAGGAGTATGGCTCCACACGTAACTCTATAAGGTGATTTACAGCCTGCTGCTCTCTCACTCAATGACGGCAGGTAACCAGTAATGAACACCCGTAATGGATCCCTTCGTTGTCATACACACAAAAACACACAGCCCATTAACTGGAAATGGACAGTTCTTCTGGCTGTTTTTGGACCATTTCCCAGGGACGGGGCTCTTCTCCGAGGCAGTCGGGTCATAGCCCATGCGTCCAAAGACTGTCGGTTCCTCCTTAATAATCCCGCTGTCGTCTATACGTGATGACATGTTAAATTCTCGTCAGGGAGGAATGCAGCGTGACTCTTAGCGCAGGAGCGCGGCTGATCGCACACCACCCTGGCAGCCGGCCCACCGGGGGCAGACGTCTGGAAGAGTGTGTGTGTGTGTGTGCGTGCATGCGCTTGTGTCTTTCTGTACGTATATGTGTGTGTATGTGTGTGCGTGTGTGTGCGTGTGTGTGTGTCCTTCATGAGTTCATGATGCATTTATTTTGATCTTTGTGTTAACAGACCAGGGGGCCATTATTCTAAGAATAACAAAAAACGTCTTTTGTTTCGTTTGGTTGGTTGAGTCTTTTACTTGTGCTTTTCATTCTGGTGTGTGTGTGGGTGTGTGTGTTCATTAACTGCGGGGTCAGCATGTGTGGTTAGTCATTGCGCTGGGTTAAAATCTGAAAACATCTGGGTGACAATCTGTATCATTCTCGGCCATCTCCTTCTCCCTCCCTGCTCTGTAATTAACCAGCAGCCTTTAGCGCTCCAGGGACCCATCACAACACACACACACATGCACACACGCAAATGCACACACACACACACACACGCATGCACACACACACGCATGCACGCACGCACACATGCACGCACACACTCACACACACGTATGCGCTCGCAAAGGCAGAGGCGACGAGAGTGTCCGAGTACACAGAGACATACAGACAGACGGAGTGAGGTAAACCGACAGACAGGCAGGCATGTAGGCAGGCAGGCAGACAGACAGGCAGGCAGGCAGGCAGGCAGGCAGACAGGCAGGCATGTAGGCAGGCAGACAGACAGGCAGGCATGTAGGCAGGCAGGCAGGCAGGCAGACAGACAGGCAGGCAGGCAGGCAGGTATACTGCCTAACCTTCACCAGCCTGAAGGGATTCATAGAGCAACTCTAACCCGGTGTTAAATGTGCGAGCGTGAGTGTGGCTGTGGGAGGGGGCTGAACCTCAAGACCTCAGCGGTGCCTGTATCTCGCTGTGTGATGGATTAGCCTCGGCTGCACCAAATTCATGACACACAATTTGATTAGCCAGGAAACGTAATGAATAACCAGGTGGAAGGTGCGGACTAGCGGTGTGAGCGAAGGGAGGAGACCGTGGAGGGGGGGGGTGTGTGTGTGCGTGTGCACATGTGCGCACATAGGGGTTCCCGGCCGCGTGCACGTGTGTGCAGCACACGTGGAGGATGTTTGAAGGCTGCGAGACTTGTTGTCATGACAGGACTTTGTGTTGCCAGGGAGCCGCGCTCACGGGCTGCCGTGGCTCCAAATGGCTTTTTGGCGCCTGCTGGTTTTATCACATATCCAATATGTATGTCTCCATTAGACTAGGGCTGCCATTGTAGTAGTGTGTCACCTTCTGCCGTGCTGTCTCTCTCTCTTTCCCTGCAGCAGCACCACTCCCCCCCCCCCCCCCCCCACCACCACCACCTCCCTTCCTCTAAGGTACTCTGAGCCTGGAATGGAAGCTGTGATGATGTTTGGAGCATGTCTCTCTGCCAGCGATTTGTGTAGTTCGGGTTTCTGGTCTCGCTGCTGGTGGTGGTGGTGGTGGTGGTGGTGGTGGTGGTATGGATGTTTTGCTGACAGACTGTTGGGGACCGTGTGTGTGTGAGGCCCACACGACAACAACAAAAGAAATCTGGCGAGCAACAGGACGGCACAATAAACACAAAGACGCGAGGGGAAGCCGAGTGCGGTGCGGTCAGACGCGAAAGACACGTAACGACGCGACGACGGCGCGACACACGCTGCGTGGAGGACATGTGGTCCGGCCGGCAGAAGGCATTCTGTGAGACTTGGGCCCGGCGCCACACGTGGCGGCGGTGCACCGTCGACCTCAGATGGGACATCAGGGAGATGTTTCTGTCTGGCTGATTGAGCCCTTCTCCTACGCACTCATTTTACCGCCGCCATCGTGGCTCCGTGACCCGCCGCTCTCTCGTCTGCCTCACTGACTGTCTGCCTGACTCTCTGTCTTGTCTGTCTGTCTGTCTGTCTGTCTGTCTGTCCATATGTCCGTCTGTCTGTCTGTCTGTCTGTCTATCTGACTGTCTGACTGTTTGTCTGCCTGACTGTCTGTCTGTCTGACTTTCTGTAAGTAAATATGTATGTCTGCCTGTATGTCTTGTCTGTCTGTCTGACTTTCTATTTGCATGTCTGTCTGTCTATCTGTCGGTCTATCTGACTGTCTGCCTGCCTGCCTGCCTGTCTGTCCGTCTGTCCGTCTGTCCGTCTGTCCGTCTGTCCGTCTGTCTGTTAGTCTATCTGACTGTCTGACTGTCTCTCTGCCTGACTGTCTGTCTGTCTGACTTTCTGTTAGTAAATATGTATGTCTGCCTGTCTGCCTGTCTTGTCTGTCTGACTTTCTATATGCATGTCTTTCTGTCTATCTGTCGGTCTATCTGACTGTCTGCCTGCCTTTCTGTAAGTAAATATGTATGTCTGCCTGTCTGCCTGCCTTGTCTGTCTTGTCTGTCTGTCTGACTTTCTATATGCATGTCTGTCTGTCTGTCTATCTGTCGGTCTATCTGACTGTCTGCCTGTCTGTCCGTCCGACTGTCTCTCTGTCTGTCTGACTTTCTGTAAGTAAATATGTATGTCTGCCTGTCTGCCTGTCTTGTCGGTCTTGTCTGTCTGTCTCTGACTTTCTATATGCATGTCTATCTGTCGGCCTATCTGACTGTCTGCCTGCCTGTCTGTCTGCCCGTCCCCCGCCTGTTTATCTGTCCATCCATCTGACAGTCTGCCTGACTCCGTGTGTTTGCTCCAAGCCGTGCAGCCTGCTCCAGTGGAGCTGGTTGACTGACTAACTGAGTGCGTGTCCCCAGGCCTCTGAGAAAGCACTCTCCCCTGTGTTCCCTCCACTTTCTCCGCAGAGAGCACTTGTCATTTCTACGAAGATTCAGCCGTTTCCGAAGCCCCAAATAACGGCTAGTTAATACTGAACACATCATTACGATGCCAATTTGCGCCGTCATCGCTTTTGTCCGTTCCTGGCTGCGCTGTCGAAAAAAAACATCCTGTGTGTTATTATTAACCGCTAACCGTCCTGCCTTCCCCACTGTGCCGCCGTCATTATCATTGGTTATGATAAGCTGGATCCAGTCAGGCTTTATTGGGCATAGACTCCCAAGGAGACACACCGGTCTTAACAGAACACAGCCCTTGTGTGCCCCGGGGTTGGCTGGGTTGTCCGGCCACTGACTGGCAGACTGGCCCTAATGCTGTTTGACTGTCAGTCTGCTGTCCTAATAGGGCTGCTCCAGACTGGAGGCTCCCTCTTGGCGTCCCCTCTCGCAGGCTGTCAGGAGCCCCTTGACGGACACCTTTCATTCACCAGCATCAGCCAGCGCCAGGAGACACCCCCGCACCGCACCGCCCCCCCCCTCCACCCCCCCCCCAGTCTCTATGGAGAACGAGAGGAGAAGGAGATGGCAGAGTATCAGTACATGGGCATGTGTGTGTGTGTGTGTGTGTGGCCTTAAAAAGGGGGGGGGGGGCGAATCCCCCGGTCTTATACCTGCATTGTCCCCATCTCAATTGCATCTCCCTTTCTATTCCCCTTTTAACTTCTCCAATCTCCCTCGCAACCCTATCCTCCCATTAACACACACACACACATGCGCACACACACGCACGCACACACACACACACACACGCACGCACCCATCCTCACCCACCACCACAGAATGAGGTCTCCGTGACCCCTTGCCATGAGGGTGGGTGTGTGTGTAGGCGGGGGTCCTCTGGGCTGCGCTGCAGCGCTGCGAGGCTATTGGCTGTGGGTGGGAATGAGATGTCTCGCTGATAGGATCAGCCGCATGCTGGGGAATAATAACGACGGCAGGAAAGAGGTAATTACCAGCCGGGGAACGCCGCGCCGCTGCCAGCACAGACCCGGCTCAACTGCTTGACTGCCACTGCACCCCAGCAGCTCTCAACCATTGTTAGGTTAGCGCAGCGCGGGTGCTAGCACTGCTAATGGAGGCGTGAGAGAGAGAGAGAGAGAGAGAGACAGAGAGAGACAGAGAGCGAGAGAGAGAGAGAGAGATAAAACAAAAGAAAAGGGTGGGCAGTGAGGGACGGAAAGCACAATGAATTAAATTCTTGTGTAAAAAGAGGCAACACGTTTAAGACCAGGTGACAAAAACAAAAAAGGCGACTTGTATAGAATTGAGTTATGAATGATGGTGAAGCAGCAAGGAAAGGAGAGAATGAGAGGATATGTGCGTGCTACAGTGACGAGATGAATCTTTAATGAATCTGTATATGTAAAGTGTCTCGGAAAGCGCGGGGGGGGGGGGGGGGAGAGAGGGAATAACGTGTACCCTGTCGCCGTCGTCCCTGCTGAGCCCCCTGCTTTTTTGTCCACCGTCAATGATTCGGCGTCGGAGCCTTCGGTTTCGACTGCGACTCCCATACCCAAAGATCCTCTCTTTGAGCCTTGTGGTAGATATTTTGTATACGCCCCCCCGCTACCCCCCACGCCATTTGCACACCTGTCTATCTTTGTAGCCTCCATATGTGTGGGGGAGTCTGGGAGAGACCTACAGGGCATCATAATACTCAACCAGGTGAGAATGTGACAGCCCTGTCAGCGTTTTCGCCATGGCTCCTTCGTGTGTGTGTGTGTGTGTGTGAGAGAGTGAGAGAGAGAGAGATTCAAGGACTCTGTAAAAAGTTTCACTGACTACATGTGGTGTCCTTCACAAACAGAGAACCCCCCCCCCCCCCCCATCTCCACCCATCTGGCCTGCTTACAGACACACACACACACACACACACACACACACACACACACACACACACACACACACACACACACTGCTGAGGTATGGCAGAGACATATATTGACAGAGAAATATATGCAAGTCACACATTGATTTCACGGTCAACAAAACAAATAGTTTTGTTTTCCCAAACCGTGTTTTTCAAGGAGGTCATGTTGAAACCAGATAGCAGCGATACAGCTGAGGAGGAGGAGGAGGAGGAGGAGGAGGAGGAGGAGGAGGAGGAGGAGGAGGAGGAGGAGGAGGAGGAGGAGGCAGGGGTGGTGGTGAGCCAACCACCACCACCACCACCGGCATCAAACCTCAAATGGAACGGTTCCTTTCCCATGAAGTGCTTCTTCCTGTTGGCAGAGAGAAAGAGAGAGCTCCTCCTCTCCTCCTCCTCCTCTCCTCCTCTCCTCCTCTTGCAGCTCAGGAAGCACAGACTAATGCTCCTGCTCCCTCCAGCTCACGGTTGCTCATGTCTCATATCCTCCAGTATGAACGGTTTTGTCTCTCCTGCTCCCAGACGCCCGTCTGGCTCTGCAGTCTAACTCGGTTACTATAGAGGAAGCGATGAAGTCCATTTAACCAAGCGACCCCACCCTTCACTGTAGACCCGGCTTGCGTGTGTGTGTGTGTGTGTGTGTGTGTGTTTATGTGTGTTCATGCTTATGTGTGCGTGTGTGTGTGTGTGAGTTTGTGTGCGTTTGGCTTGTGCCCTTTCAGGGATCAGTCAGTGTGTTCTGTCTGGAGCCAGGCTAAGGTCAGCCTGATGGATGTATCCTGACATGCACACGTCCTGTGATGTCACAGCCGGGAATAGCATAGCCTGCGTGTAGGAGTGCGGGAATGTGTGTGTGTGTGTCTGTGTGTGTCTGTGTGTGTGTATGTGTGTGTCTGTGTCACTGGCAGGCCATGGCTGGCATGGTTGAGCAGAGGGTAGGGCAGGCGAGAGGGGAGGGGAGCTGTAGCCCGCGGCCTTCGTGCCACAGTTTGAGGGTTGCTCAGGGAGGGGCTCAGGGAGTTCGGGGATGGAGGGGTGTGTGGGGCGGAGACGGTGTGTGAGGGTGAGGCTAGCGTGAGGGCGAGGCTGGCGGCGGCGGCGGCGGGGGGTGAGGGGTGTGAGAAGAAAGCCTCTTTTCCCGTCTCAGGCTGCCAGGGGGAGTGGGGCCCATCAATGCCCAGGCCAGCTGGGAGGATGTCAGTGTGTCACCCCCCCCCCCAGCCTCTCTCTCACACACACACACACACACACACAAGCGGACACACACACACACACACATGAACTGAAGAATCAAGCTAATGTGATCTTGCATACCGTTTACAGTGCAGTTCCATAGTGTGCTTCATCTACATGACTTCCCTTTGCTGTACTTTACTGTCCCATACTCACCATACAGTATGTTACTATCACTGCTCTGCACTGGACTGTAATAGAAAAAGTACAGTATGATTGTGTGGTATACTTTGTACTCTAGTATACAGTACAGTATTACAGCAAGAAGGCAGTTCATACAGTATTGTTACTGTGCTGCGAGACACATGTACAGTATGATTGTGTCACATACTCTTTGCGCTGTAGTACACAGTACAGTACGCACACTGTAAGAAGGCAGTTTGTGCGTGTGGAGGCGTGCTGGGCCAGCCAGCTGGAAGTGGACTGGGTGGGGTGCAACTTTAAGGGTGATAAACGGGTGCTGCCAGCAGAATCTGGTTTACCCAGATGGTGTAAGCAACCCCTCTCCCACACACACCCTCCCTACACCCACCCACCCCGCCCCGTGCTTGGAGCGGTCCAGGTGTCAACAGCTTTAGTTCTGAAGAACTTTCTCCTGGAGCGACGTCGACACACGGAGCGGCCGTGTGTTTTACTGTACTCGACCCGCCGGCAAAACTAACTTTGTTTTGCATCTGGGTTGCATGCCTGTTTCTGTCAGCGCTTACCGCATCCTGGTGTAAGCCAAGCAGTCCGACACCAGTATGTGGTGACTCAATGCTGAGCTGGCTTGTGCCAGCTCAGCTCCTATGCATGGCCTCTTGGCTCCGATGCAGTATCATATGACCTTCGTACCGGGAATACGGAGAACCGGCTTAAGGGATTTTTTTTTTTTTGCATAGCCTCTGTTTGCACAGTCTCCAGCCGTTTCTATGGGGCTGAAACGAGAGAGAGGGAGAGAGAGAGAGATGTTTGCTATTGCCGTGCATACGGGTGTGTGTGTTGTTTATCACTGCCAGGGAAAGGCCTGCATCAGCAGCAGCTGTGGGGAGATTTGCATGCAATGGCACTGAGGCGTTGGTGAGGACGGATTTGCATTTGTGGTTTCATATCATGGATGGCAGTCCATCTCTCTCTCTCTCTCTCTCTCTCTCGTTCTCTCTCGCTCTCTCTCTCTCGCTCTCTCTCTCTCTTATATTGTCTTTCTCTTGTTGTCCCTCCCTCTCTCTCTCTCCCTCCCTCTGCCTTTGTCTTGCACGTTTCCTTCCTTTTTTTCTCTCCATCTTCTTCTTCACTTCACTTCTCTTATTTTTCTATCGCTCTTTGTCTCCCCGTTCTCCCCCTTGCCCTCTCGCTCAGTAGTTTTGCCCCCCTGGTGTGGCTGGCTGAGTGCTGATGGAAGTCCGCCTCCATGCCACTACAGGTGGGGTCAGGAGGGCAGGTGGATCCCTGAGAAGACGTTCTCCCCGGGTTCTGCTCCAGCGCTCTGCTCCTTCAGGCTGAAACCCATCCGAGCCCAACTTCAGCCTATACACACCTGCTTCTGACCCGCAAAGGGCTGTGTGTGTGTGCGTGCAGTGCATGCGTGTTTGTGCCGTGCCCCTATCCCAAACCAGCAAACATGACATTCAGCACTAATTGATGTCTAATTTCAGTTTGGACGGTTGAAGTTGGCAGTTATATAGAAGTTGCATTTATTGACGTCTAACAGAGCTCTGGTGTCCGCACCAGAAAAGAGCAGTAAGTCTAGATGATTTACGGACATGCAAGCCTGCACGAATGACAACGAGCAGAGCTGGGAATCAATAGTAGAGTTGTTTGCTCAGTAAAGGGGGTATGTGGTTTGTGTGTGTGTGTCTGTGTGTTTGTCTTTGACCCCTTTCCAAGTAGGTTAGTGTGTTTATTTTTTAGTGGATGTTCCTCACCGTTGACCACATGAGGCAGTCTCCACCTCCCTCCACCCATCTCAATGCTTCTGCAGCTACCTCCAGTAGACCACCACCCCCCCCCCACACACACACACACACCACTATCTTCCACCAGCAGGCTCCCGCCCACTCTGACCCCATTTCAACCATGATATACATCTCAGCATGTTATTTTCCAAAAGCGTTTTCTTTGTATTGCTGCGGTAATGAAGCCCCCACCATAGTGGTAGGAGGGGGGGGAGAGAGAGAGAGAGAGAGAGAGAGAGAGAGAGAGAGAGAGAGAGAGAGAGAGAGAGAGAGAGAGAGAGAGAGAGAGAGAGAGAGAGTTTACGATTTACGACACAGCTCTTTGCCTCTCCTTTTTCACCTTCGCCCTCTTTTCACTTTCTGTCTGTTGTGACATAGTTAATGCTATCTTCTAGTTTATTCCCCTCTCTCTCTGGTTCTCCGGAATGGTTATTATGGGATGAGCAATTCCACCGAGTCGGAATAGTTTTACTCTTTCTTCTACACTCTGTCATCAGTTGGATTAGGGTTGGGAGGGCGGGAGGGGGGATAGACAAACCAGTGATGAACAGAATTAAATTACAGAAATGTAATTTCAGCATCTTTACTTCTACAAATGTCTACCGCAATCCGCAATCGAATCACCCCTAACCCCCCCCCCCCCCCCCCCCCCCCGCCCTGTCCCTTTATCTGGGGGCCTATAGCGGCCTATAGGGAATAATGTCTCACGGCTTTCATGTTCTGTATCCTCGGTGCCAGCAGAGTTCTAGCAGGCCTCGGGCCAGAGCCTCCCTCTCTCTCTCTCTCTCTCTCTCTCTCTCTCCTCCCTCTCTCTCTCTCTCTTGCTCTCTCTCTGTCTCTCTCTGTCTCTCTCTCTCTGTCTTTCTCGCTCTCTCTGTCTCTGTCTTTCTCGCTCTCTCTGTCTCTCTCTCTCGCTGTCTCTCTCTCTCGCTGTCTCTCTCTCTCTCACTCTCTCTATATATCTCTCTATCTCTTGCTCTCTTCCTGCCAGTGACGGCGGGGAGAGGAACCCCGCAAGGGATGGCCTCGGTAGAGCGGCAAATGCGAGCCTGGTTTCCATGGCCACCCACAGGCCGGGCTGGGAACTCAATACAGGCTCTCTCAGAATAGAGAAATGCTTCCGGGGCGATTAAGTGATGATTTCTATTTTATTATTTTTTTGGTCTCGCTAAATTAAACGTTATTCTATTTTGCCTCCGGAAAGAAGTAACTTTTTTTGAAAACTGTCTTAAAGTCTTACATCTGAAAGAGCACTTAAGGAGCACTTTTTAAAAGCAAAGCAAAAATAATGTTAATCACAATCACTTTTTTTGGTTAAGTGGTTATGTCATACCAAAATCAATATGCCAAAGTATCTTGAGAGAGAGAGAGAGAGAGAGAGAGAGAGAGAGAGAGAGAGAGAGAGAGAGAGAGAGAGAGAGAGAGAGAGAGAGAGAGAGAGAGAGAGAGAGAGCATGTTGAGACTGTGTGCATCTAATTAGGCAATAGGCCTCATCTGGTGCAGCACTCAAATAACTGAAACGCTGATTATCTTTCGGGTGCCTAAATCAGGGTACCATTTTGCTAGGTTGTGTGTGTGTGTGCGTGCGTGCGTGCGCACGCGTCCTCATCAGTGTCCCAAAATCAGGCAGCGCTACGGCGCCTCTTGTCCGCTAAGAGCCAGAGACGAGAGCCTTCCTGTGTGCCTTCGAGGTTATCCTGCTTCGTTTCATTATACACGTAGCCCAGCTGTTTTCCACGCTAGCCTCGTAGCTTAGCGGGGCCGTAGTCCCGGCCGGCCGCTCTCTGGTCCGGGTGCAGCCAGAGACCCCACCCAACACGGAGGGTCTCAGCACGCCAACCACGGTCATATCAATCGATTGGCTGGTCCGCCGCCGCCCGCCAACCCCGCTAAGGGGTAGGGCTAAAATAAGAAAACAGTGACATTTGAAGGGTAAACAGAACAGAGAACATCGACGCAAATTCATTCATGAGTGGGAAATCTGTCTTTTGTCGTTTTGAAGGCCGTGTACAGAAGTCAATGCCTTCTGTATTGACTACAATCGTGTGTATGTGTGTGTGTGTGTCTTTTATATTCCATATAGTCTCTCATTAAATGTGGTTTGTTCAAGCGAAAGACTCTAATTTCCATGGAGGACGACAGACACTCTCCATCGCACGGTTGCTTACCTGAGCAACTTCAGATGTATCCTCTGTCGCTTTTGCACACGCTCAGATGGTCAATGAAAAAATACAAGAATTAACGCCCATCCACCGCCCCACACCAGTACCCCCCCCCCCGCCGCCACCGCCACCGCCACCGCCACCCACACTAACCCTGCTCCTCAGATTTGACCCAGTATTGATGTTGACGTTATTGATGTTTGTGCCTTGTCACAGTTATGGCCAAAGATTTCCATTTATGCTGCTGCTGCTGTTTAAAAAAAAAAAAAAAAAGGTTTTTCTTTTTTTCATGCCGTTTCCCTCCTCTTAGTAATAATAATAATACTTATATTTATGGTAGTAGTAATAATAAAAATAATAATAAAAAATGTGCTCTATGGAGTACAGTTTAATTAAGTTGAGATTATTATGTTATGATATGGTATGCTGTGGTTGATAAATGTGAAGCCAAACAAACAATACATCGGCTTTATTCCTCGCTGGTCTTGGCTTGTCGAGTGTACTTACTGTGTGTGTGTGTGTGTGTGTGTGTGTGTGCGTGTGTGTGTGTGTGTGTGTGCGTGTTCTCTCCCAGCGCTCCAGAGATCATCCTGGGCTTGCCTTTCTGCGAGGCCATAGACATGTGGTCCCTGGGCTGTGTGATTGCTGAACTCTTCCTGGGCTGGCCCCTTTACCCCGGGGCCTCCGAGTACGACCAGGTGAGACCACCACCAACAACAACTAAATATATATTATATACTTTATATAGCTCTTAGATTTTTTGGTGTGTAGATTGTGCATTGTTTCGATACTGATACTGACTACAGTATAACGTGTGTGTTTAAATGAACGGGAAGGCATATTGTGTGGTCATATTCATAGGGAATGATTCATTTATAAATAAATGCCAGTGCATGTATGACATGTCTGTCTGTGTGACGTATGCACGTGGACGTGCGTGTGCGCATCTTTGCACGTGTGTGTGTGCGTGACTACGCACCATGCGTGCGCGGTGGGAGCGGGGTGTTGTTTCCCCAGTACTCTCGGCGGCCTCCCTGTTTATGTGAGCAGATGCTGCCGAGCCACTTGTCCAATTAAGCGGGCCCCTGTGCTCTGGAGCAGGGACTCTGCTGTGCCGCTCCTCGCAATACCAGGCAGGCCAGGCTCGGCGGGGGAGGCCCCCAGCGAGAGGCGCTCAGTCACACAACAAGCGCCGCTGATTCGGAGCAAAGCCCTTCGATACCAATACCAATACAGTCTTTCAAGTGTAAACTTCCTGTGTTTCTCAGCTCGTGTTTTTGCTGGCCGGCTAATGGCTCATTCAAGTGAGCTCCAACTGTTAGCGTCTGCGTTCGTTTCGTTTTCAAAACTTCCCGCAACCACGACGTTCCTGTTTTTATTTTCCCCCGCGGGGAGAAAGATTCGGTGTCAGCTGTAACATGCCCCGTAGGCACAAGCGTAATCTCGGGGAAGATCAATCTTTCCGCGTTTCTCAGGTCATGTTTTGCCGGCTCAAACTATGAGCGTTTGTTTTCGAAAAACTTTCAAAATGTTTCGACTAGTAAACGTGATGTCATGGGTCTCCTATCTTGCAGATACGATACATCTCCCAGACTCAGGGTCTCCCTGCAGAGTACTTGCTGAGCGCTGGGACCAAGACCACCCGCTTCTTCAACAGAGACCCGGACTCCACCTATCCTCTCTGGAGACTCAAGGTAGGACTGCAGTACAGGTGGAAACACACACACACACACACACACAGGGACACACACACACACACACACGGACACACACATGGACACACACACACACGCAGGCACACACAGACACTCACACACACACATGCACACACAGGCCCACACACACACACACATGCACAAACACACGCACACACACACGCGCACGCACGTTCACAACCCCCAAATCCACCCGCAATTTGTCTCTGGTCTTCTTTAATAACAACAACGTCATCAGATGCAATTTGCGACAGCGATGCCCACATGGTAGATGACACAAGTGTTCCTCTCTCACACCACACCATGTGAGCCATCCACTGGCCGGCTAGGAAACAAAGGCAAAAGGCTAACGAGAACAAAATGGATCCCTGCAGCAAGATCTGGCAAATGGGAGCACCGGCCGATGAATCAAGCTCAGAGGGGCGTCTGAGCACAGCCCCTCCGCCTGTCCCTCTAAGTAGGCCACTCAATAAGGACCCCCACTCATTCACGCACACACACGCACACACGCACACAAGCACACACACACACTGTCTCACACACACATAGTCTTTTATTAACTTTGCTTGAACTTTTGTTGAATGCCACTCCCCGAGTGTGAGCACACACACACTTGTCATATTGAATGCCCCCCCCCCCCCCCCCCCCCACCAACAAACATAGATCCATCTCCATTGGCTGCTATACCCTGTCCACCAGGTCCACCGCCTCTCATGCCTCTGCAATTGATCCTCATTGTCTCCGGGAAGCCATGACATCGCTGCTTTTCACTGCGACACGCATTGATTGACACATGGCAACCCACCGCCATGGCGACCGTTGCCGGCCCCGTGTGCTGTCTCTGGCCTACCAATGAGGGAACACATGCACTATCTCTGGCCTACCAATGAGGGAACGCACGCGCCGCAGTCAACGCGTCAATGCATAACATGCACAGACACGCACGCATACATAATTACACAGTTAACGAGTTATTTCCTTACTTGAGTTTGACACATGTCACGTGATGTGTTCCCATATTAGCATTTATGTGCTCAGGGTGTTCTGCTGCCAGTAATGATGTCATTATTATATATTGGTGTGTTTGTGCTGTTTGGCTCCATTGTTCTGTATGCGTTCTTCCATTTAGTTTATTTTTGTTTGCTTGTTTCGTTTTTTCCCACACGTAGGCTACACATCATACATAGTACATTTGTGTGTGTGTGTGTGTGTGTGTGTGTGTGCGTGTGTCTGCAAGCATGTGTATGTGCTTGCGCGTGCATGCATATACGCGTGTTAGTGATGCACGGTTAAGGTATTTTCTCACCCCAAATCCGCATATTGCTGTAATTGCACCCGACCGCTACTTGAACCGCTGTTTGAAAACGGAAGACAACAGAGCCTTACTTGTTGCCAACCTTTTCACCAGCATGTAAGTGCAGGCTATTATCAGTAATGCATTTGGATTAATGAACCACACAACAAAATGCAAAGTCATTGTTTGACATTATAGCATAATAGGCTTTCTTTATTTAGGCAATTGTTATTGAACAGAAAACTACAAAAAAATAAGAAGCTTATTTTAACTAACCCGCCTGCAATTCATAAATACCAAAAAAAGTTCACAACCGCCTACCCTCGCGGTTATAGTCGGGTCATGCATCTCTAGTGTGTTTGTGTTTGTGTGTGTGTGTGTGTGTGTGTGTGTGTGCATGGTGCCTCAGAAGGCAGGCCGAGTCTTGCTCCACATCCACAACAAGTAGACAGTAATGAGCCAAATGTAAATAATGTGTGTGTGTATGTTTGGGGAGGGGAAGTGTGATGCGATCAGTGAGCAACATCTGCTTTTCGTCTCTCCCTGCAGACTCCAGAGGACCACGAGGCCGAGACCGGGATTAAATCCAAGGAAGCTCGCAAGTACATCTTCAACTGCTTGGACGATATGGCGCAGGTATGCTGTTGCCACGAGCAACCAACGCACATCCCACAGCCCCACCCCCACCCACACACACACACACCTCTCATTTCCAGGAAGAGGTTTAGCATCCACACAAGAGGACAGACTAAGGGTGCAATCTCTTGCGTCAACCTCATATTAGATTCGACCTCCGGTGGGACCGGTCAATTCTTGGAAATAAGACTTCACGTCACCACCCAATAGTCATTTCCCAAATGAAACTATTTAAGTTTGATATCAATCTTTATGCTGTAAATCCGGGAGAGGATCGGCCAACCCAAAAACTGGGCTTTATGGAGTTCATTTCCAAATCAACTTTTTTTTTAAAGCTTTCTTTATTGTCGTGTTTTTATGGTCCAATGACTGGAGGTCAAAGTTTGCTGGCCTTTCCCTAGCTCTGTGGCAGGAATGAGAGCAGCTGCTGAATGAAAGTGCATCTCAACTCCTCTTCTGTAGTCTGACCGCAACATAATGACTTGCAGAGCGATGTTGCAGCTGAACATGTGCCAAAGCCTGTTTGATATCTGGGGAACAGACTGCTTGTTCTAATGCTGTGTGCATTTGTGGTACATGTAAACAAAACACATGTAAAAGGACATACACACACACACCCAGGTAGACACGCACACACACACACACACACACATTGGTGAGTGCAGATGTTGACAGGGTGCGACAGCCACCTGTGGGAAACCTTTTATTTGTTTAATGAAAGCAATGCACAGTGTGCTTATATAACCCCAGGATGTGAGTCACAGACTCTGCCCGTCCTGATAGTGCACAGCACACACAGGACAAGATTACTCATGTCAGCACTGGTGTGTCTGCTGCATTTGGGCTCTTACAGCAGTGGGAAAGTTCACATGAAGCCATGGTATTTCTACTGGATGTGCCTAACAGTGACAGGATACGGTGTATGTGTTACTAGTTCTGCTGACTGGAACACTTAATGTTATCTGGAATCTCCAACCCTCTTGTCATCCGCCTTCCCTCTGCCTCCAGAATATAAAACACGGTGTGAAATATGGAGGCTGTGCAAATTGGAATCGTTTCGGGTTTTTTTTTTTCCCTCCTTCCTCCGCTACTGCACTTGTGCAGGAGCAACACATGTAGGAAGTTTAATGATGGAGAGGATTAGGGCTGAGCAGGAGGGCCCAGGGCGCTGCTGGCGGACGGCCGTCTCCCATAAGAGCGCGTGGAGGTCCTAATGAAACCACCCTGCAGGGGCGTCATCTCCCCTGGGTCAAGCTGTTCTCCCTCTCGCGCGCGCGCTGCCAGCCATGTCTTCCCCTCGCTGTCACGGATAAGGGCCGGCTTCTTACGAGAAAAGAAAAAGACACAAAAAAAAAAGAGGGGGGGGGGGGGGGAAAAACAAAAAAAACAGACGGGGCAGAAATACATCGAGCTGCTGCCCGGGCTTAATGCGGGGAAGCGAAAGGAGAGAGGAAAGGGGGTGGGAGCTGTCTTTATTTAGCCCTTTCCAAGGATCCCGGCCATATAAACAATTCAGCAGTGTGGACATCTGCCTGGGCGTTCATAATGGATGACATAGCTGAAGGCTCTGCTGGGTGCCAGGAAGAGATAACAGACCTCCTCTTGGTCATGGGAAAAGCTTACGAGTGTTTAGTCCTAAAGTATATCTGATCAGGAACACATTTAGGCATCGGCACACACACCATGGACCCACACACACAAACACACACACACACACACACACACACACTTTAGAAGGGGTGATGGTGGGAGTGTGGGTGTGAACAACTTTGAAGGTGCGGATCGGGTGTGACCCACATGGAATGACTTTGATCAGATAGAGAGTGAGGGAGAGAGAGGGAGAGAGGGGGTGAGAGGTGAGGGAGGCAGCAGAGAATAATAGGAGACTAAGATGAAGAAGCGGAGTAGAAGGGCGAAGTGAAAGTCGTCAAGCCATCTGACCTTTTCGCAGTCGTCTTTGGGCTCTGTGGTCATATATTTATTTTATTTATTGACCGACCGCTGTCGCTCCCAAGCTGGGGCTGTTCAGGGACTTGTGTGTTTAGTTCATCAGCTCCTCGGGGCCTACTTTTTGGCCCCGGGTCCTCATCGTGAGTAATGGGAGGATGTGCAGAAGAGTGGTCTTCTTGCCTCCGAGTCTGCGGTCCGATCCCGAGCCACAGAGTGACATCCGTCCTTCCGCCCTTCACTCCAGAAAACCGCCGCCGCGGACACGGCTCTGCGGATCCGCCGTTGCCATGCGAGTCACGCAAGGCAAGGCCGCAGACCATAATAATCAGTAGCTCCGGTGTTTTTATCTGCAGTTAAGAATGACTCTTTTCATTCAGAGCTCAGGGGAAATGAATGAATGAGACCGGCCTGACTGATAGTATGAAAATGTTCCCTTTTTTTTTCCCCGCTTCCTAGCGATATCAAACAGCTCCACTTCTGTGCTGACTGGAGCTATTTCAGGACCCGTATGACGGTGGTTATTTATTCAAAATGAAAACGGGATCTAAAAACATATGAGTGATGTATCCGCTGAAAATGAAAATGTCAAAAAGTATATTGATATACTGTACATCTCACCCCCCCCCTCGCTGTTTTGTGTAGTTTGTACTTCCTCAAAGTCCAATAGGGCATCGGTACCATAGGCGCCGTCGCCGTAATGCGAGTGGCCTGGCTTGGCCACGTAAGTGTGCTGTACAGTAATTGGTCACGTAGCCAGGAGGGAAAATAGACTCCACCCATTAAATCGTCGGGAAGAGAAATCAAAGCTTTCCAAAATATTTCCCACTTTACAATAGGCGTAAGCAGGCCCCCCGCCACTTTATTTCACACCTTCTATAAAAATAACGTTTTTTTTCTTTTTTTTACATCGGCGGGAAGTATTGCAATGGATTTCATGGGGGCATCATTTTCTGATGCCTAATGCGCACCTTGATTTAAAACCGGTCGTGCACTGGTTGTATTCCCACACCCTGTCCTTGTGATGGAGAGGTGAACGGTGATTATTTCTCACCTCACCCTGGAAGATTATTCTGAGATAGTGCAGAGCCGAGCCGGGGCCGCAGAGCACAAATAACCTGCATAAGGAACGAGGCCGGAATCAGATTTGCGGTGCTGACTGGCGGTACATCTGATCCTCCGGAGCCGGGCGGCAGATAAGCCCAGCGTCTTTATGGGGACGGCGGGCAGGGCCACTTCTGCATCACGCAATCACAATAAACAAGGCGGCCCCTTTTTCTTGTCTGTGGCTGTTATCCCCCCCCCCCTGAACCTTAGTCTTTTACACGCGATGGCTGTGTTTTTATAGGAGTAAAAGGGTGGCTGGTCAGTCGTCCATGGAAACTAAAGTCTGGTCACTGAGGGTTAGTAGTCCTAGTGTTGTCTAGTCGTGAAGCCTAGGACCGACCCCGAGCGGTAGACTCGGCGACACAATTTTGGGCTGGTTTCTGGAGGGTTTTTTTTCCAAGGGAGCAGAACTGTGGCCAGTATTTATGCGCACCTTCGGGGTTGTGCAAAGGTACACGGACAAGGCGTTCCTAGGCAGCTTCCCACAAGTATTTGGGTTAAGCTGTCTTGTGTCATTTCAGAGCCGCTCACAAAATGGTGTCCTTTGTAAACGTTTTTTTTTTCTCCTAATGATTTCCCAATGGCAACATTTATCAAGGTTGTGTTTTTGTTGTATATTTGAACTTCTCTGGGAATAGAAAAGCGAGATTTTAAAGATAAAAAAAAAAACTCTCGGGTCCTTCACCCTGGGTGTTTTTTTTTTGTTGCTAAGAATACCAGTACAAATGTTTACCCTGTCCTGGAGGAGGAGGAGGAGGAGGAGGAGGAGGAGGAGGAGGAGGAGGAGGTGTGTGTGTGTGTGTGTGTGTGTGTGCGTGTGCGTGTGCGTGTGCGTGCGCGTGTGTGGGTGGTTATCACAGGGCTCTATGGTGGTCAGGTTGACGGCGTCACTGATGAGGCCTTGGGAGTATTAATAGGTATTTTATGGGGAATGTGCTGGAAGAGAGCGTCTATCACCAGCCTACAGCCTAGGAACACTGTCACCCTGTCATATCAATCTGCCGTTAGAAGTCCACTTCAAATGGTAACATTGAGGTGTGTGTGTGTGTGTGCGTGTGAAACGTTTGTGCGTGTGCGTGTGTGTGCCTTGTGTGATCACGCCCCACAGGTGAATATGACGTCGGACCTGGAAGGCACTGAAATGCTGGCAGAGAAGGCGGACCGCCGGGAGTTCATAGACCTGCTGACCAAGATGCTGACCATCGACGCAGACAAGAGGATCACGCCCATCGAGACGCTCAACCACCCCTTCGTCACCATGACACACCTCCTTGACTTCCCGCACAGCACACAGTACGCCGCCGACATCCGTCTGTCTCAGTATAGCCGTGCTACTAGTGGTGCTGTTGTAATAAACTCAACTGTAGGATAACCAGCTGCTTTAAAGGTGCTGTAGGGAAGCTGCTCCCTCCCTCCCACCGTTTGGCCATTGGGAAGTCTTGCATTTCACGCACCTGTGATTGACAGGCAAGATGGAGTCCCCGAACCAATCACGGCAGAGATGCCCCGATTGGTCAGAAATGAACCGGGCGCTGTCTAACATCTGGCTCATACAGAGGCAGCGGCGCAGTCGACTCGAAACGGATATTCCCAAAGCGCATTTCACTCACTAAGCTGACTGATGGCTCTGGCATTCGTAACAAATGACTCTCAAATGATCTAAATCTTACCTACAGTTCCTTTTAAAATGCAGTTCCAAAATAAGAATAATAATTGATTGCATTTACATAGAATTGATTTAAATTAAATTCAAATCAATTCCGACTGTGCACATCACACAGAACAACTCCTCCTCTGTCTTGTCTCTCCGTCTCGTTCTCCTGATATTAATGAGCGTTTCCCCCCCCCCCCCCCCCCCCCCCCCCCCGCCGCAGCGTGAAGTCGTGCTTCCAAAACATGGAGATCTGCAAGCGGCGCGTGAACATGTACGACACGGTCAACCAGAGCAAGACCCCCTTCATCACCCACGTGGCCCCCAGCACCTCCACCAACCTCACCATGACCTTCAACAACCAGCTCAACACTGTGCACAGCCAGGTGCGTACCGGCCCCAAACCTAGCCTGCATCCAAAATGCCCGGGTGACGCTTTCCCGCTCACCCTGCTGCACACTATGATATTATGACACGATGACCCCGCTATAGACGGCATATGTAAGGGATATTGTACACCGAGCCGGTCATTATTGCGTCATAAACCCCGACGCGGTGATGCGGGACCCCGACGCGAATGACCGGCTCGCTGTACATTATCCCGCTTATTACACGACTACTTACTAAAGAAATCAATACTTTCCCACAAAATATAACAAGGATTTTAGTGATTAAGAAGTAATTGTATTGCTTCCGCTGAAAAAATAAAGTCTATTAGATTCTAGGGTTGGAAATAGCGTCGATGGGGGGTGGGGGGGGGGGGGGCAGGACTCCCAGTCGAAATATTAGGACGATTTCGCTCACCTGCTGCACACTGTGATATGACACGACTCCGCTATGGACAGAATATAGGTAGGCCTATGGGCCTGTGAGTATGGATGATGGTCGTTCAAACCCCAATGGATTCTACCTGTCGGCATCCCTGAGCAGGATGCCTGATATGCACTACATGTATCTAAAAATGAGTTCCCCGCAGGTCTCCTACGTGACTCAATAGGAAGTGTACTTGCACTCTATGCTATTAAATCTCTGCATCACGTCCCATTATCGTCAATAGAGCTTGTTACAGCAGCAGCTTGTAATGGCTGTCTGTTTTTCATTCTGTTCACTTCACTGGTCGTTATATTTCTTGTGTTTAAACCAACCCTCCCCCCCCCCCCCCCCCCCCGCGCCCGCGTGATTTCTCCATATTCCGATAACTGAACACAAGTAAATAGCTGATGAATGATGATCTAATCGATACTATTTGACACTTCTTAAAGGGCCCCCACCAGGTGTGAGTGTGATTGGCCATTACAAGCCGTTTTTAAAATTGTGATGTCACTACCCTCTAGTGACATGGCTAGCGCTCTTGCGCAACGTAGTGACAAAGAGTTAGAAAAACAAATGCAATTACATATTTCATATTGAGATGTGTGTGAAAACGCCCCAGCCCTCTCATTCGCAGTCTCATAATTTAGGTGCTATGTTTCTGCTGTTCTCTATAATGTTTTCAGAAGGCACGGCAGTTTGGATAACCATGACCCACATCAAGCAGGCAGGAGATCGTATACGTTATATTTACAGTAGAGCATATGGAATCAGTTTGAGTGCACTAGATGATAACATGGTTACGTTTAAGCAGCAAAATAACCCCACAGAAAATACTGAACTGCAGACTTTATCGTATCATGCCTGCGCCTGTCTATCTGAGCGTCTCCTTGTTCCTGGACAGTGTTTCTGCTTTTTCTGCGGGGTCTGTCTCTCGATGCCTGTCTGCTTCCCCCCCCCCCCCCACCCCCCGTACCTCATGTCTTGTGGGATTGTCGCAAAGTGCTGATTGCACACATGACAAGCACCACTTCCTGCTTGCCTTGCATTCTGGGTCTTTCAGGCCTTAAGAATCCCTTTACTAAGCTTCCTCTCTTTTCTTTTTCTTTTTTTCTCTCTCTCTCTCTCTCTCTCTCTCTCTCTCTATCACGCCTTCTCATTTCCCAGGGTTAAGCTTAGGGTATTTTACCGGTTTGTCCCGGCGTCCTGCGTGCATTTAAACTGCTGAGTTTCCCCTTCTCCCCGAATCACCGTGTGTTGCTAGATTTTCCAGATTGCGTCTTAGTTCCCAACGTATCGGAGCTCGTCGAGCGCGGTGCGGCACGCGACAAGAAAAAACGCTTGCTCCCCCTCGCCGCGAATGAAACGGGTGATGTGTCTCCCCGCGCCTCGCCGTAAGGTTATACTGTAGGCACATAAAGATAAGTTAGTGATTTATGTCGCCGGGTCTTATGTGTAAGGCCCGGCGACCCCTCTTTGACCCTGCGCGTTGGCGTGTTCATGATGCATGCTGCGACTCCATATTGATTACACTCTCTCCTTCGCCGCAGACCCCCCCCCCCCCACACACACACACACCCACACACACACACACACCCCTTTACATATAGCCTAATCAAAGGGGAGCTAAAATTAGAAAATGTTGTGGAACAAGTACTTGCGTGACTGTGAGCTGAGCAAACACACGTCTCCTAAAAGCATGTATTTGTAGTCCGGGCTGTTTGAGCTGAGTTTCATTCCTTCTTAATGGCCGACTGTGCTCTGTATGCGATGGTAGATAGGGCGAGTCCATATGCGTGCATAATCACACAATGTCCTGTTTGCTGGGAAATGTACCCCCTCCGCCACCGCCACCGCCACCCCCCCCCCCCCCCACCCCCCGTCAGGCATATACTGTAGATGTGAGGGCTAGATAGGGCTGCTGTGACATGTCAAACTCTGCTACTTAGCATTCACACTTGGCTCACTGTCGCTCCCTAGCATTTCACCCTGAACACATTTCAAGGAATGTCCCGTGGAATCAGGCGCAACCCGTTTGTAGTGTTGTGTTTTGAGCTGAGCAGTGGCTGTCTGGGTGTGTTGGAGAAACAGTGGCCTGGGTGCTGCTTGCGAAAGGTGCAGTATAGGTTGCATATGTCTCTCATATAGTGCGCCGGTGAGTGTAATCGGGAGCAGGATCGGCGTTGTTGCTTAACGGCAGACCATTAACGGTTTATTATTCTGCAAACCGTAGCGCAGACTGCACGCCGTCCACTCGCTGCGACCGCAGCATTCTTTCTGTCTTTAATTGATGAAGTCTGCTGCGCTCGCTGTGAGATGCATTACCTAAGTTTTGCTATAGCGAGACCTATATACGCACTCGCCTGTATTGTAAGACGCGTTGGATTAAAAAGCGTCCGAGCGTCCAAATGGCATGCGTGTTTCGTGCTCATGTTTCATTCATTAGTGGATCCTCTGACCTCCGTCTCTTCTTAATGTCGTCCGTGCGATGTGACGCTGCTGGAGATGTTCTGCTTGTTCTGCTGCTATCCCTCTATCCATCCATCTGTCCAATCCAGCCATCCATCCATCCACCCACACACCCATCCATGCATTTGTCTTACCATAGTATTCCTGGTCAGGTCATGTAGGGTTTAAAACAAGAAAAAAATGGTATGGGCTTTTTGTCCCTTTATGGAAAAGGACAGTGAAGAGGGACAGGAAAGTGGGGTGAACAAGAGGGAGGATGACGTGTAGCACAGGAATGAAACCTGGGTCGCTACGAGGCGTGTTCACTACAGGGTTTGCGCACTAGCGGGTTGAGCCACCTAGAAATGTTTTTTTCCCTACTGTTTCCTGGTACGAAGCCTCTTTGACTCCCCCCGTCTCCTCTCCCCCCTCCTTTTGCAGTCCTCCGGCTTGGCGTCCTCCTCCACCACCAATGCCACCTTTTCCCTTGCCAACACCGACGTCTCCCTGCTCAACTACCAATCCGCGATCTACCAGCCCTCCACCACCTCCATGGCCGCCGTGGCCCAGAGGAGCATGCCCCTGCAGCCGGGGCCCCCGCAGCTCTGCCCCGCGCGGCCCCCCGACCCCTTCCAGCAGGCCCTCATCGTCTGCCCGCCGGGCTTCCAAGGTAAAGGGAAAGCAGTCCCTCGGTTTCACCACGCTGGCTCCTCCATGTAAATAGAGTGGAGCTGTGGTGGGGACGGGGGGGGGGGTGTATTTCCATCTGTGGATTAGTCTAGGTGGAGTTGAGAGAAACTACCTATAGACACTTCCAGACGCCACTACTAGATACTGCTGCGGGTACCGCTGAGATTACTACCTCTAGTATGACTACTGCTACCACTACAACTACTACCTACTGCCATTGCTACGAATACTAATACTTATACTCATGCTACTACTACTATTACAAATAATACATAATGATATGAATATAAATATATAATACATATTGTCTCGGGTTAAGAGTGCCTTTGTTCTTAGTCTGCTGACATGTAATGTTGCAATGCAATCTTATTTTCTAGCCGATGCCAAACGTTTGTGTCATAAAGTACAAATGTAACGATTAAAGATTAAGGACTAATTATTTGATGAGGCATTTAGACATGTGATAATGCGTAATGCAGCAGTGCATAATTGGGTTATGTGTTTGAACTGGGAGTTCATAAACCCTGTGGGCTGCCTGCTTTGTGTTATGTTTTTCTGTGTTGTAAAGCGGCTGATAAATGTCACCTCCATTAATAGCCCCTTTGGAGATGTATATATTTTAACATTACCATGACGACCCCATGTTTATCTGTGTTATCTGTGCGTAGCAACGGGGGGTTAGCACATCTGCTGGATACAGATAAATCAGTTTGTGTGTTTGTCGTTCTGTTTATTGGGATGGTGCATGGCGTTGCTTCCTTCCCTCCTTGTCTTGACAGATACTGACCTGTTTCCTTGCTGTGCTGTTCTGTTGACATCTCCCCCTTGTTTGTTTGTTTGTTTGTTTGCAGGCCTGCAGGCATCGCCGTCCAAGCACACGAGTTACTCTGTGCGGATGGAGAACGCCGTTCCCATAGTGACGCAGGCCCCCGGTGCCCAGCCTCTACAGCTCCAGCCTGGCCTGCTGACACAGGTAGAGAGACCTGGTATACAGACTGTGGTAGAGAGACCTGGTGTACAGACTGTGGTAGAGAGACCTGGTATACAGACTGTGGTAGAGAGACCTGGTATACAGTCTGTGGTAGAGAGACCTGGTATACAGTCTGGTAGAGAGACCTGGTATACAGACTGTGGTAGAGAGACCTGGTGTACAGACTGTGGTAGAGAGACCTGGTATACAGACTGTGGTAGAGAGACCTGGTATACAGTCTGTGGTAGAGAGACCTGGTATACAGTCTGTGGTAGAGAGACCTGGTATACAGACTGTGGTAGAGAGACCTGGTATACAGACTGTGGTAGAGTGACCTGGTATACAGACTGTGGTAGAGAGACCTGGTATACAGTCTGGTAGAGAGACCTGGTATACAGTCTGTGGTAGAGAGACCTGGTATACAGACTGTGGTAGAGAGACCTGGTATACAGACTGTGGTAGAGAGACCTGGTATACAGTCTGTGGTAGAGAGACCTGGTATACAGACTGTGGTAGAGAGACCTGGTATACAGACTGTGGTAGAGTGACCTGGTATACAGACTGTGGTAGAGAGACCTGGTATACAGTCTGGTAGAGAGACCTGGTATACAGTCTGTGGTAGAGAGACCTGGTATACAGACTGTGATAGAGAGACCTGGTATACAGTCTGTGGTAGAGAGACCTGGTATACCGTCTGTGGTAGAGAGACCTGGTATACAGACTGTGGTAGAGAGACCTGGTATACAGACTGTGGTAGAGAGACCTGGTATACCGTCTGTGGTAGAGATCTGGTATACAGTCTGTGGTAGAGATAGCTATTATACAGTCTATGGTAGATATTATATTTTATTTTGCCTACAGAAATAATGATTGAGAAGTTTTTTGTTGGCAGTCTTAAATCTTAAAGTCTAAAGTCTTAAATCTGAAAGAGCACTTAAGGAACCTTTTAAAAGCAAAGCAAAACTAACATTTTTGGTTAAGTGGTTTTATAGTACCAAAATCAATACGCCAAAGTAAAAAAAATGAGATTAAAAAAAGGATCCTGTCATCATCTTTCTTTTGAGAACACTGACAGAGGGAGAGAGAGAGAGAGAGAGAGACAGCAGCATGTCATTAAGGAATATAGGCCTCATCTGGTGCAGCACTCAACATAACTGAAATGCTGATATCTGTTTATCTCTTGTGTGCCTAAACCAGGGTAGCATTTCTGCTCGATTGTGTACGCATGCATGCGTTGTCATCAGTGTCTCAAAATCAGGCAGGCGGTAGAGAGACCTTTTATACAGTCTGTGCCAGAAAGCTGTTATACAGTCTGTGGTAGAGACACCTTTCATACAAGAGACCCACCATAGGTCACCCTCTCTGAGAGGAGGCGAAAAAGCAAAACACACCAACTGTTTGTGTTGTCTTTTTTAGATACATGCATGCATAATATATAACATGTAGGCGGGGGATGGCGGGGGGGGGGGGGGGGGGGGGCATGGCAGCCATGAAGGACGGCAGAAAATTAGTTAATGTTTGTGACCCTGGCGCTGCTGGCAGCTGTTTTGCCTTGGTGCACTCAGAGCAAGGTCTCTTGTGTAACGCTTTCTCCCAGCTCGCTCTCACACACTGTCGCTCTCTCTCTCTCTCTGCCTCTCTCTGCCTCTCTTTATCTGCCTCTCTTTATCGCCCTCTCTCTCTGTCTCTCTCTTGCACTTTTACCTTCTCACCCTCTGTCTCTCTCTGATCGACTCTTTCACTTTCCCTGTCCTCATCCAATTTTCTCGGTCTTCTTCTATTACCTCACTCTTTCTTTCTTTCTTTCTTTCTGTCTTTCTTTCTTTCTTTCTTTCTTTCTTTCTTTCTTTCTTTCTTTCTTCTCTTTGTCTTCCTCTCTGTGCTGTATCCTGTTCTCCCGGAGGCTTCCACGCTCTGTTGCACCCGACTCGGCGCGCAGGAGCCTCGCCTCGCCTGCACTAGAGGCTGTCTAGTAGTTAAGCTGGAGCTAATATACAGGCCACAGGAAGTCACTGAAAAACGAGTGTGATCCTCTCTCTCTCTCTCTCTCTCTCTCTCTCTCTCTGTCTCTGTCTCTGTCTCTGTCTCTCTCTCTGTCTCTCTCTCTGTCTCTGTCTCTGTCTCTCTCTTGCTCTCGCTCTCGCTCTCCCTGTGCACCCTGCACTCTCTACCTTGCTCTCATCATCACCCCCCACCCTCCGCCCACCCCCACCCTCTCCCAATGGAAATTTCCATTGAGGCTTTAAATATCCCTGAAAAACCTGCTAGTTTGAAGTGTTCCCTTATCTTCGGCTAATCATGCAGTAGGCAAGCTAGACAGACAGCGAGGCCGCGTGCGTGCGTGCGTGTGTGTGCATGTGTGTGTGCGCGCGCGTGTGCGTGCGTCTGTGCGTCTGCGTTTGAAACGGCTAATCTGTCCGATACCAAATGGTGATTAGCTCCAGGGCTCCAGGGCTGCTTCCAAGTCAGGCGTTCAAAATGAGCCGAGAGGAGGCAGGGAGGTCAGAGCAGCCGGGCCGCGCCAGCAGGGCCGTGCTCTGAGTCAACCCCTCGCTCCCCCTCCCAGCTCCACCACCACCACCACCACCACCACCGCCACCGCCGCCGCATCGCTATGCGCCGCATCGACACGGTCAAAGTCACCACCGGCCCAGCGTGGAGGCCTAGTACCGGGTCTTTAGTGCACCGCTGGAACGGTTCAAGTCATGCTCCGTGGTGCGGGGGTCCCACGCAGGGGCGGCGGCGGTGGCGGCGGCGGGCGGCTGCTTGCGTGTGTAGTGTGCTATTTACCGTAAACTCCTGTCTGCACACACATGTTCCACCAAGACCAAGTCTGCAGTTAACTTAAGCAGATGGTTTATATAGGCCAGCGAGCAGCACACCTAATAAGTGGGTATGGTGTGTGTGTGTGTGTGTGGGTGGGTGGGTGGGTGGGTGGGTGTGCGTGCGTGCGTGCGTGCGTGCGTGCATGTGTGTGTGTCTGAGGAGCCCTTAACTGTGGGAGGTCTGCCCGGTTTGGCTGGATAGCTGTTTTCTTCTTAACTGCAGTCTCTCCAGTGTGGCCCTCCATTACTCCCCCCCCCCCCCCCCCCCCCCTCCATATTGTTGGGGCATCCAGTGCCAAACAACCCCTTCACCCCCCACCCCCCTCACCCCCCCTCACCCCCCCCCCCCCCCCCCCCCCCTCCTCAGTGCAGGTTTAGCCCTGGGCTCCTCATGGTCTCCTGTTCAGGGGAGGGCCAGACCAGGGTGGCTGCAAGGCCAGGCAGGCAGGCAGGCAGCTAGGCAGGCAGGCAGGCAGCTAGGCAGGCGGCTAGGCAGGCAGCTAGGCAGGCAGGGCAGACATGGAAGCCACTACTAGGACCTTTATCTGGATCAGGAATGCAGAAAATGTGGAAACAATTGGAGAGTGAGAGGCTGGTGCTTTCAGGGCCCCGAGGTGACAAAGGGTTTTTCAACCAGAGAGGGGTGGGGGGGGGGGGGGGGGGGGTTCGAGGTAGGGAGGAGGCGAGGGAGAGAGAGAGGGAAGACCAATGATGTGGACGGGGTTGGTTTCTGAGAAGAAAAGACGATGAAGAAAGAAAAAAAATAATGGAGTCTTTTACTGGGTTACCCGTTTGAGTGCAGACAGGCCGGTTACACAACGCAGATGCCCGGCGAGAGAGAGGAATGTGGAGTGGTGCGAATGGAGAGATAGATGAGCTAGAGGAAGGAGATGGATGGATGTATTAGAGCCACTTAATGGCATGTTGATAAAAGGCCCTGGATGCGGGTCTCCGATGTAAAGGCCCCTGAACGCTCCATTAAAGATGTCCGGCATCAGTGACCAGAACAGAGGCGGGTCACACTGGCCTTATAGGGCGTCTTCATTTGGACTGAGCCCACATTTAACCGAAACTATTCTGCCCCTTATTAAGACTTTATTTCCAGTCTTCTATGGTCTAATTGGGAAATTGGGTTTATATGTTCGAAATTACAGAAGCGTAAAAACATGTACGCTTTTGTGCATGTAGTTGCTATTTCTCTCACTGTTTGTATCTATTTGTGTCTCTCTTTCTTTCTTTTGTTCTTTATTTCACTGCCTTCATGTTCTCCTATGTGGCTGTGTGCTGCGGCACATACTGATGCTTTTGTTAATAGATGTGCAAATGCTATTAAAGTAACAATTCATTAGCCCTGACATTAAAGTGCTAATCAATAGAACTGCATTAAACGATTAGGGTTACATTTACACTTTCACACACACCACACACACACACACACACACACACCCTGGGGCATCCCTGACACCCTATGCAAAATACAAAGTAGCATTTCTTTTTCTCCCTAACTTGAATGGAACCATGCATCCAATTAAATCATGGGCTGGTCTCAATTTTGCTAAACACATCACCACTTACACACACACACACCTCTTTGTCTAATTTCAATAATGGATCTATTCAGAAAACTTAGAAAGCGTATATATGTCTCTGTTGCAGTTGTCTTTTACCAGCTCTACCTGCTATACTAATACAACCAGCTCTACCGGCTATACTTATACCACCAGCTCTACCTACTATACTTATACTACGAGCTCTACCTACTATACTTATACTATACTTATACCACCAGCTCTACCTACTATATTAATACTATACTTATACTACGAGCTCTACCTACTATACGTATACTATACTTACACCACCAGCTCTACCTACTATACGTATACTATACTTACACCACCAGCTCTACCTGCTATACTTATACTACCAGCTCTACCTGCTATGGGGAGGTTATTAATGTTCCTGTGATCACCTCTCTCACCCTCTCTCGCTCTCGCTCCCTCAGCAGGCGTGGCCCAGTGGCGCCCAGCAGATCCTGCTGCCCCCAGCGTGGCAGCAGCTCACCCACACCTCGGTGCAGCACGCCACCGTCATCCCCGAGCCCATGAGCAACACACAGCCTCTGGCCAGCTGGAGGTGAGCACACACACACACACACACACCGTCAAACAGGATGCAATTCTCTCGGCACAGCACACCTTTTCGCATTGTATGAATGAATGAATGAATGAATGAAGGTGGATCTAGAAGGAGGGATCTTCTGGGTTCCTTGTAAGGTTTATTCCTGCATAATTAAGGGAGTTTTTTCTTGTCCTTTGGGGGGCTAGGGTTATGGGGTATCATAAATATATGGCCCGCAACGCCCTTTGAGAATGGAAATGTGATTAAGGGCTATACAAATAAAATTGAATTTAATTGAATTAATCTTTTTTTAATGATTTCACAAAATACAAAACGATGTACAATACTGCACATTGTTCAAATAACAATGACAATACAGTTTCTATATACTGTCGGTGCGAAGCTCAAATATCAAGATGACAACAGCAGGTATTGACAGACAGCTCCATGTCCTCCCTGACCACTACCTTCCTCTCAAAGCTGCCTGTACAGCACGTTATGTCATTAAAGTTCAGGTTTGCACCATTTTAAATTGACTGTCAATCACGGTCAGCTTATCTAAAGGCCCCAGACTATACCTGAAAGTTGCCCCCCCCCCACCCCTTTTGGGACAGTTTGTGTCCTCTGTCTTCTGAGAGTATATGGTCCTGTTCATGACCCCCAAGCGTACACAGTGGTGACATCATCATGTCGGGTATGGCCTGCCACTGCGATGGTATGCTACAGGGGTGGATGGGTGAAGTCAGGGCTATGGGTGCCTGCAGAAAGATTAAGGGTGGAGGAAGAGAGATAGTGGAGATAGTGTCTATCTGTGTGTGTGTGTGTGTGTGTGTGTGTGTGTGTGTGTGTGTGTGTGTGTGTGTGTGTGTGTGTGTGTGTGTGTGTGTGTGTGTGTGTGTGTGTGTGTGTGTGTGTGTGTGTGTGTGTGTATGCATGCATGCATGTGCGCGTGTGCGTGCGTATGTGTGCATTGAGATACGCATGCATGCACAGAATTATTAGGAACTGTCTACTATTTGTGGCCAGACAACCCTCCCTTTCTCCCCTCCGCTCCTTCCAGTCTCTCAGCCCTCTCTATCTCTCTCTCCCTCCCTCCCTCCCTCCCTAATGGCAGCTCCATTGTCCTCGGGAGGGACGGTTTGGGGAGAGTGTCGCACTTCCTCTGCAGAGCTATCGCTCCACAGCTGCCGATGTCAGCCCCTCTGCCCTGCCACTTGGCTCACTCTCCTATTCTCCCTCTATCTTCCGTCTCCCGCCTCGCTCCTTCTCTCTGTCTCCCCAGGCTCACACGTCCATCCGCGGGTCACAGCAAGGAGCTGCTGCCACCTGCAGGCCGAACTCTGAACGAACACCCTCTGTGTTGTGTGCTGCTTTCGTATTTGTCGCCCTGAGCCTCAGAGCTGTGTTCACAGTTGACACGAAAAGATTGAATTTGGTTCAAATGTAGTGCTTGCTTTCTTATGAACATTCATTGATTTTCTTTTTTTTCTTGTTTTTTTTTTGGTTTCCAGGAATTCCCACACTCACGGTAGCCACTACAACCCCATCATGCAGCAGCCGGCCCTATTGGCCGGCCACGTCACCCTGCCATCCAATCAGCCGCTCAATGTGGGCGTGGCGCACGTCATGAGGCAGCCGTCGACCAATAATAGCTTGTCCAAAAAGACCAAGCAGCACCAGATGTCTACCAGGTACGGTACACATCCGATCGACACCTCATCGCCTCACCTCACCTCAAGTCTACTACTTCCGACTAAAAATGCTTTTCCAGAGTGGCTGTTTTCTATTGGCTGCCCGGTAGCTCGAATGAGTGGGACGTGGGTTTTGACAACGCCCCCACTTTGCTCGCTATGGAACCCAATATGTCCATTCTTTCTAAATCCTTTACGCTCAGATTGCATTATTTGAAACTCATCATAGGCGGAAACCGGGGTTTACTTACCCTTTAATTCCCGCTCTTGTCCCGCAGGAACATGTCGGGCTACGAGGTGTCCTCCTCCTCCCAGCCAGTGCTGTCTCCGCAGCGCTCCAAGCGGGTCAAGGAGAACACGCCGCCGCGCTGCGCCGTGCTCCAGAACAACACCTCCTTCAACTGCCAGGCCATCTCCACCGTCACCACCGCCCCCACCCACCAATCCTGCACCGGCATCGGAGGAGGAGGAGGAGGCTGGGGGTCCGGCAGGCGGCCAGGCCGAACAGGCTTCCAGCACCACCTGCGATCACCACCACCACCACCACCACCACAACCAGCACCAGCACCAGCAGCAGCAGCAGCAGCAGCAGCAGCACCACCACCACGTCCCACGACAGACCATCATCATCCCCGACACGCCCAGCCCGGCCGTCAGCATCATCACCATCAGCAGCGACACGGACGACGAGGACGACCACAAGCAGAGCAACAACAAGTGAGTCCTCCTCGTGTTGTTCTTCCAAAAACTAAATACAAAAACAGTTTTATTTCCCGCCACTCTCAGACCCCTAAACACCTCAGGGGGACCCACACACTCCCACCACTGTCCACGCACTAACCGCCATGTTTTTTGTTTATCTTGTTTACCATTGTGTATATCCCTGTGTGTTGTCCAGTTGTGTTTTTGTGTTTTAATGTCTACAGGTTTATATGTGTACTGGCGGTGGGTTGTTGTGCACCCAGAGCTTGCCTTGTATCTTGTTGTTCGACCCATGCCTTGCTCAAGGGGTGCAGTCGGTTCCTGGTTGAGATGCCTTTCACAGATTGAGCTCTCTCCCTAACAGTCCCCCCTCTCTCTCTCTCTCTCTCTCTCTCTCTCTCTCTCTCTCTCTCCTAGCTTACCGTCGAAGCACAGGAAGAACGTGATCAGTTGCGTGACGGTGCACGACTCGCCCGACTCGGACTGCTCGAGCAACAACAGCCCCTACGCCATGGAGACCAGAGTGGCCAACAACAACAACAACAACGGCTACGACAGCAAGAGCACCGTGCTGGACAACTACAACAACATGAACTCTCGCACCATCATCATCCCCCCTCTGAAGACGCAAAGCAGTGACATGCTGAGCGAGTGCGATCGCCTCATGCCAGGTAAAAGGGGAGGAAGGAGAGAGGGGGGGGCCGCCAGGAGGGTTTGGGTTTGAGCTAATCACTTAACCTTTACAGGAGCTATATGTAACGCATTTACTGTACTAAATTATAAAATGACCACGATATGTCCTCAGAGATTAAGGAAGCATGTAAATACTGGCTTCTCCAAACACAGTGCTACAGCCAGTATGTTCTCCTTTCCTTTGAAATGTCCATTCCGGGTCGGAGCCCACTGCCCGATCGTCTCCGAGTTGACAGCTGGTTTATAATTTGCACACAATATATGCATTGCAATCGTATACATTAGGTGATCAACTGTGTCCTCAGGAGGGGGGCGGGCGGAGACAACTTCCTCCGATATTGTGAATTTGGATTGCAGTGCCCATTTTAAACGCTTTGTCATTGTTACGTACAATACCGTTAACGTTACCGTTAATCCTTTTTCTGCGCCGTCCTTCATCCAGAGAGGTAACCTTGTGTCCGCTCCCGTTGCAGATGGGATGAATCATCAGAACGCCGCCTACAAGTTCAAGTCCTCCAACGGTGTGGTGTCGGGAAACAGCCACCTACCGGGGGGCGTGGCTGGGGTGGGATCCTACCGACATCAACGCTCAGGGCCACACCCCTTTCAGCAGCAGCCTCTCAACCTCAGCCAGGTATGGGGGAACCAAACGTCTATCGTTGAATGCTGGACTGCTCCTGGGTAGATAGGTGGTATGCTAAAGAGGGAAGACGGACTATCCCTTTGAATTGATTCAGACACCCTAACATTTAAGCGCACTTCAGAAGGAGTAGATTATTTTTCGGCTGGACCGAGACCAGGGAAGTCCTTTGCAGAGGAACTTGTTTTATACTCGATGCGGTTTGGGTTTGGTCGCTGAACCCTCCATTGCATAAGACCAGTGGGGTCTCCGTGGAGACGGGGAAATCAGATCAAAATAAATCCCGTCGGCCTTGTATTTCTGACCGATCACACACAGTGTTCAAATTGCCGTCACCTGCGGGGGATTTCGGCTAGTTGCAAAATCCTGCAGGTAGAATTGCCCAAGTGTGGCAAGAGGTATGCGTTCGTATGAATGTGTTAGTTTTCGCAGCAATCACGTCATGTTGTTCTCACGACCTCGCCAATCTTCTTTTCCACATGAAGTATGGTGACCGCTTTACTCTCCGATCCCCCTATAAACTCTGCTCTTTACTTGACTCCACTTTATATTTGTCGCCTTCCTTCCAGGCCCAGCAGCACATGGTCGCCGAGCGTGGCGCCGGTCATCGGCGCCAGCAGGCCTACATCGCCCCCACCATCGCCGCGCAAGCGCCCTACTCCTTCCACCACGGCAGCCCCTCCTCGCACACGGGCAACATCCACCCCCACCCCCACCTGGCGGCCGCCCACCTGCCCGGCCAGCCCCAGCTGTACGCGTACGCCACGGGCCCGCCGGCGGGCGCGCTGGGCTCCGGCGGCGCCACCACCATGGCCCACCTGGTGGCGTCGCAGGGCTCGGCGCGCCACGCGGCGCAGCACGCCAGCTACCCGCCCGCCATCGTGCACCAGGTGCCCGTCAGCATGGGGCACCGCGTGCTGCCGTCGCCCACGCTGCAGCAGCACCACCACCACCACCACGGCGGCCAGTACCAGGTCCAGCCGTTCGCCCACCACCACCACCACCACCACCACCACCCGGCCTACATCAGCGCCTCGCCGGCCTCCACCGCCACCATGTACACTGGATACCCGCTGAGCCCCGCCAAGGTCAACCAGTACCCTTACCTCTAGAGAGACGACGGCGGACGCACCTCAGCGGACCCACGCACCCACACTGGAGAGTGAGACCCAGCACTGCTGCTGCTGCTGCTGACTACCCCACCCCCCCCCACCCCCCCCACCCCCCCCACCCCCCCACCCCCCCCCACCCTCACCTCCCTCACCTCCCTCCGAGTCCACTCCCACCCTGTCGATGTCCCTGAAATCCTCCCCCCGCTCCCCCAAAAAAACAAAACTGTAGAGGCAACCGGAGAAGGAGGAAAGTGGAGTGGAGTCCTTTGGGAGTCTGACATTTTCAGCTTGAAGTCATGAAAGTGAGAGAAACAGAAGGAGAAGGGAGAAGATGGGTTTTAGAGGGTACATTTGTTTTTGTTTTTCCCCACCCTGTTTCTTATCCTTGTTTGCAAAAGGGCCAGTTCAAGTTTTTTTTTGCTTTCTCTTGATTTTGATATTTTATCCTTGAACGATTCTGTGATTAGTTTCACAGTGAAGTCTCTAAAACGGGCCTGCTTGTACGGGAGGAGGTGATCTTCCTTGAAAAAACAATTTGCTTTGGTTTTACCTCCCCCCCCCCCCCCCTCTTTAGTTTGGGATGTGACTGTTGAACTGGGGTTCATCCTCTGGGTGGATCGAATTTCCCAAATTCAGAGAGAAAGTGAAACACGAAGAAAAAAAAACCTGCTGCTCTTTTAAGAAAAAAAATATATATTGATGGCCTTTAATTGTCTTAACTATTTCCAAATCATTCACAGTGCGTCTGGGCGAGGGCCCTTCCCCCAGCGCACTCCATCTTCTCAACTAACTCGAGGAGGACTCTGGAAATATAACCACCAGAAGACGACAAACTTTCTAGTGTATTTATAGATTTTTTTTTTGTTTCCTTACCTTCTTGTATGTTTCACCTTTTACGATACGATAAACTCTGTTTTAGCTAGGTGTCTTAGCTGGGCCCCTGTTCGTAGAATGTAGCAGTCTGCACCAACTTGTTTTTATGAAGAAACATTTTATTTTTCCCCCCCCTTTCCTGATACCAATAGACTTATTCGTCTCTCCTCCAATTTCTCTTTTCCTTTTTTAATGTGATTGCACAAAAGTGGTTATATAATAACATAGGCATGTACAACGTGATTGTCTGTGTGTGTGCGTGTGTGTGCGTGTGTGTGTGTGTGTGCGCGTGTGTGTGTGCGCTACTGTCAGCCATGTTGAGTAGATGGAAAAGCCCTGCATCGTACATCGTCTTTTTCGCTTCTTTAGCCGTCCTTCCCTATAGTAGTGCCTTACAGATATAATGACACAGTTTACCTGGCTCTGATCCCCCCCCAGAGCCACTGGAGACCCTAGCTGCGCTTTGAGCGAGAAGTGCTTCCCCTGGTTCCCCACCCAAACCCCCCCCCCCAGTCTTGGCAGTTGTAGCTCTCTTCCAGGTGGAGACTCTGCCCGCTGGTTTTTTGGAGCGGCTTGTGTTTCCCATTGACAGCATACTATAAAGTGAAGAAGAGGATGATGTTGACACTTAATGTCAGAGGGTCGATATTATTAAAAACCGAGCTAATTTTATGATGCGTGCATGAGATAACCTTGCTTGGGGGTACTTAACCAAAGTCGTTACATAAATTATGGTCACGTGTTTTTTTTTGTTTTTTGTTTTTTTTGGGGGATTATAAATGTAAATAATGAAATGTACAGTGTAACTGTGACCTCTACCACCATGGCACCCGAAATGTGGCTTTACTTTTAGATCACTTGGTGTATTTTATATCGCAGAAGAGGGAAATTCATAAGCAGCAGGGACTCCAGAGCTGGAAAAAGTAGTGCAAGCAGGTATTGTATGCGGGCGACTCCATTTGAACAAACCCATGTAAAGTGACATGGATTGGCTTTGATACATAGCGTAGAGTAGGTGTTGACAGTATATATATGAGAGAGAGAGAGGGAGAGAACGGGAGAGAGAGGGAGAGAGAGAGAGAGAGAGAGAGAGAGAGAGAGAGAGAGAGAGAGAGAGAGAGAGAGAGAGAGAGTCGTCTCGTCTCAAAGAGCTAGGCCAGGCTAAAAGGACTTGAAAGAGAGTGTTTGTTTCTATGGCGGCGAACCTTGCAAGGCCAGAGAGAGGGCTTGTTGATGGAGAGAGAGAGAGAGAGAGAGAGAGAGAGAGAGACACACACAAGGACAGAGGGCTGCAGGAGACAGATAGTGCGTAGGCACAAGCGCTATGAGTGGCTGGCGAAAGGGTTTGGTTGGGGTAGGAGAGGTGGAGGGCAGGGAGGGAGGAGGAAGGGGTGGGAATACCTTATCTTAAATGGAACGAAAAGAGGAGAGCATGTTGGCACTGAGCAGGTTGAGAGTAACAATGAACCCTGTGGTGATCAGTCATAGCGGGCCACTGCATGAACACATGCATACACACGCACACACATACACACACACAAACATACATGCAGATACACACACACACTATACCTATAACTCTGGACAGAAATGTTTTTTATTATCGTTGTTGTTACTGCTGTTGTCGTCGTTGTTTTTCTGGCAAAGGTACACGCAAGTTATTTGTCTTGTTGTGCTCTGAGAAGTCGTGGAAAGGCGAGATGTGTGTGTCATCTCATAGAAATGACCAGAAGGGAAGAGGACAAGTTGAAAACACACACCTGGAGGGGCCTCTCTTGGACCTGGGCTCGATGTGCTGCCGTGTGTGTGTGTGAGAGCCGAGGTACGGCCCCCCGCCGAAGGCACACCTTCACACGTACGAGCATAACTGCCGGGGCTGCCGCTTGTGTGTCAACGCTGCTTTATTTAATGGACGTACTTTCTAGTCGCCACTGATAGGATTAGTATTGGTTATCAAACTCCTCTTATTTTGTCCTTGTGAAGTGAATGGGCACATCTCAACTGGTTTCTTAAAAAAAAAAAAAAGCCTTTTCCTTCCCTTCATAGTTCTGGCATTTGAAGTGATTTTTTTTAATTTTCTTTGGTCTTTTGTTCTCATGTTATTAACTTTTGACATGGCTGTAGGTGTGTTGTGTTAATTATTAGAGATTGTTGCAATAATTGTTGTGGCTGTTCTATCGGGGTGTGTGTGTGTGTGTGTGTAAGTTTATATATTTTTCTTTATTTTTAATCATTCTTATGATTCTAATTATGTCTGGCTCATTCAGTCTTGATGTGTAACCTTGGGGTGGATGTACAGTAATATTTAGTCTTGCTCCCAGGTGGGTGCACCAGTATCAAAGCACTGCTGACCATGCTAACTGTTGAGTTGAAGATAATCCAAAGGGGTCCTTAGCGATTAGCTTCATGTGTGCCCACTGCCCAAGCTCAAAACCAACATTTAAGTGACTACTGGTGGAAGTCAGCGTGCCCTCCGGTCCTTGGTACTGATAGCTTCCCCCCCCCCTTCCCTGGTGGGCCCCACTGGCCAACCGGGGGTCCTGGCAGTGCAAGATGTGATGTTGTGATGCAGAATGTTTTTTTTTTTCTTTCTTCACATCCTTGTCCTTGTTATTGGTTTTGTTAATATGGTTATTGTTATGTCTGCTTTGAATCCCTCAAATCATCAGGGCCTCAGCACACATGTGTACGAGAGATGTATCGTGTGTCCGTTGTTTTTGTTGTTCTGTTTCATTGAATTCTTTGGTTCCTCAGTTCTGAGGAAGACTACTGAAACATTCCACTGTTTGATGAAATCTGGCGTCGTCCTCCATCCTCCACACTGCTGCCGCGTTACCACGGGGACAGCCCCCTGGTCCTGTCTCAGACTCCTCCCACCAAAGACTCCAACACATCACACATCACACACACACACACACACACACACACACACACAACGCTGTACATCTCAGCACAGTACAAGCAATCCTCCACAGCGTCTCCACAGAGTAGTCCGGCAATAATTCTGGTTTCTTTCATTTGACTTTTAATAAGACTTTTTTGAAAGTGCTTTTAGGGATATTTTTTGTTTCAGCCCCGGTGAATGTTTATGCAGAATTGTGTGTGTGTGTGTCTGTGTCTGTGTGCGTGCGTGCGTGCGTGCGTGCGTGTGTGTGTGTGTGTGTGTGTGTACAAAGGGAGGATTTACCATGCAAAACGCACACTGCATTCATTGAGTTAGTTTCTGTATATACAAGCAACAAGTGCTGCAGCCAGGCATTCTTTATTAATTGTGTTTCTCCTATTATATGTTCCTGCATTGACCCATGAATATAGCTAGCTATTAGTTTATCTGTTCCCTTAATATCTTAACTTGTTGTTTGTTTTATATGTATTTTTGTTTTAGTCTTTGATGTTGTAGCTTTATCAATATTTCAACAAAATGTAATTTGTATAAAAAAAGAGGATGTTTTGGGTTAGTGTGCCATGGAATGGAATGACCTGTAAATTCAATTTAATCAAAAATATACCAATTATACCTTTAAAATCATGGTCACGTGCACAAAATGAATGTAATGTGTGACCTGTGACATTGAACATGCTTTAGAGCTCTCTCAGCAGGTGACTCTTTAATTTAAAGTCTGAATTTATGTAACCGTCAACTGTCACCAATGCATGATGCAGTAATTATACAGTAACAATATTGCATAATTATTAAGCAGTGTAATTCACTCTTGAGAGAGTATATTTCTCTTTTTTTCTTTTCCACATCAAACAAGAAACAAAGACTATTTGGAAAAACCAAGATGCAGCAATCAAGGTGAACGTGAGTCTCTATGCTGCTGTTATTCCCCAGTTTCACATGAAACAATGATTTGTATTTTGTGAAAAAAAAAGAAAGAAGACAAATTGGAAACGTGACTTTCGCACACCAAATTGTACTTTTTAGAGTGTGAATGTTGTTGAGGAGCCTCAGCATTCGGCCATTTTAATACACGAGGTCTGCCATCCAAACAACCAAGAATACCTTCCAACTTTGAAGTGTGGTTTCAATTAGCAAAAGCTGTGAGACTCAAGTCTCCTTAAGGCGCCTTTCACATTTTTGTTGTTTTGAATCCACTTCGGTTCTTTAAAAAAAAAAAAAAACTTCACACAAAAGGTGTCAAAAACATACAACTCTGCCCACGATGTTGTTTATGAGTAATACTGCATCCTTGAACTCTGAAATCATTGAGAAACATTCCTCCAGACATTATAATCAATGCTAGCTCCATTGGTATTCTCC